>LAPY01005331.1:1438-14207 GCA_000970635.1 Eragrostis tef | reverse complement strand
AATAGGGGAAGGGTGACTCTCCCTTTTAAGGTGACTTCCTCCTCCTAAGCTAAGCAAGGTGAGATTATTCAGAGGCTCACACGGTCGCCGTCCGACTACAACTTAGCCTTTGGCTTATTTACTTGTTGCGTCTTTGCCAGCGGGTAATAGTAGAGGATGTCCTCATCATTCTCTCCTTCTTAACAAGGGCCCAGCTCTGATATCACTTGATGTGAAATAGGGTTCCTGATCTTCCGAAAGGTTCTGATAAACTACGATTTGGCGGAGAATTGACACAAATCGATCCGGCTTCCGAACAACACGTTCTGAATCCCACAGTCGCAGCACCACGTCTTCTCTGGTTATCGACCGGTGATGCACAGTCGACCTCGCCGAGAAGGCTTATCCTTGCCTGCGAATCGAAAAACACAAGCGAGAACACAGTAGATTGCAACCAAAATTGTTGAAAACTGAATTAAGCTCACAGTTGGGGTCTCACAAACTGATGAACGGCGAAACTGATCTTGGCGGAATAATCAAAGCAAAACCCAACCCGAACTTGGGCCCCTAATGGGCTTCAACACGATACAAAGCCCAAAGGCCAAATTACGGTGGCGCAACACCGAGACAGATTCTGGATGTCAATTTATTTTGACGATACCTGATGACTCCAGATGAATTTTGGCATCAGACTAGTTCCATTGAAAAGGTGATCAAATTATCTTTCCGTGCATATATAGAACATTCAAAACCAAGCCCGTATGCGACCTGGGTGACCGTTTTAATGCCGACTGCTTCTGGACACCGTAACAGACTCGAAGTCGACTTGGATTGTGCCTCCAACATGACATTGACGCCCTTGCTGGCCCTCCCACGCCTCCAAGCTCCTCTCCAGCTATCTCATCATCGTCACCATGGTTCCTAACAATAATTAAATTATTATGTAGCATTTTATTCTTTAAACCATGCAAGCAAAGCGTTAGGAACGAGCTCACCCGTATATTCAATTCTTGTGCCTGAACTCTAGTTATTTGACCATGTATAAATAACGGAGGAGCGTTGGTTGTGTCCGATAGAGTGATGTCCTCATCAGCAGAATTGAAGCTAAGAACAGCTTAAGGCAAAGAAAAAAAAACAAACAAAACGATACCAAGCTAATGAACTCCACAAAACAATGTCTAACATTTCGATTTCTACCAATTTCCAAAGGTCACGGTAACCTGAAAATAGCAATGAAAAAAAACCAATGGGCAGATCAAAGAAATATTGATGATCAATTCAAAACAATTCTTTTGGAATTTGGATTTTTGGTACACTTGATATACTCACAGTCTCACATCCAAATGTTTCATATGTCCGAGTTTGATTCAGTACGGACAAGATTATATGTAATGATATAAAATGCAGTCTTATTTTTAGTTTAATTCATGACTTAATATTCATGTTGTCGAGGTTTTAGGGCCTCGATAGATTTATTATGGGGGCGAAGGAACCAAGAATACGATAGTAAATAAGAGACAAGGAGTTTAGACAGATTCAGGCCTCCTGGAGGATAAAAACCCTACGTCCTGTATGATGTGGTATTGATTGCGTGTCCTTTAGATGGAGACCCTGCCCGCTTTATATAGTTAGGGGTACAGGGTTACATGTATCCTAGTTGGTTACAACATGAAATTACTAGAGTACAGGGCAAGAAGCCTTTCCCTAATTCTGCCGATTAGTAGAACCTTTCATCTTGCATCGTGGGCTACTCGGTCTCTTCTCGCCTGGTCCGACTACCCTTGTCACTCGGCCCTTTCGATTTGTGGGTACCCAGGGGTCATGGTAATGACAGTAACCCCCAAGTGTTTTTTGATTGATCCTGATTGTTTCCTGACTAGTCTTCTCTCTACGTAGAAGTTGATCTCAAATAATATTGAGAAATTAAAAAAGACTTGACCTGAATCAAGTAAAAGTAATATTGAGATACTTGACCTTAGATGGACCAAGGTCAATAGGGCGTTGAATTAGGCATGATGTTAATAAGTACCCAACTCTGAATGATATCAGAAAAATTGAGTCAATGCTTGATGAAGCAAGTTTGCAAGGAAATGCTACGTGAAAAACAGCACTCAGCGCGGGGCTGATTAAGTCCATAGAGGAAATTTGAATAAAGTCAACATCTGAGTCTGTCGTCTAGGGCTTGTAAGCATACTATGTACTCCTTCCGTCCCGGTTTATTTAGCATTCTAGCCGTGGTTTTAGATCTCCAGGTTCATAGAAAGTTCTATGAATCTGGACAAAATGTTCTTCGGATTCATAGAATGTTCAGTGAACCTGGTACATGGCCAAAATGCCAATTACTCTGAGACAGAGGGAGTAGATAGTACCCGACTGGCTAAGTCGGCCTAGGCTTGTAAAGCATGCCTACAAATTAAAAATGATGAATATACGGTCAGTGCATCATATAGATGTAGCCCCCCGAGTTACTGTGCAATTCATATAATTGTACAGAAACTCAAAATGAGCCTGAATCAAGAAATACGATCCTGATCTGAGTGAATGAATGTACGACCAGTGTATCATATAGATGTGTTGAAAAGTAACATCCACAAGAAAATAAACTCATGTTTTCCTGCGCACAAAGCAATTAGAACAGGAGGTCACGGTGAGTCTCAGCCAAGAATTTGTCATTCCGGACTGGTGTCTAGGTCCATCCAACTTAGAACAGCCAGGGATGATTACAACCCGTAGCCCCCAAGCTGTTTATCAACGAAGACAATTGAAAAACACAGAAGAGGATAAATTCTAGGTACTATCCGGCTAAAAAAGTCAAGGTTATAAGACGCACACAAGTGTGTCCATATGAACTAGCTCCCGGGTCTGCGGATAATCAGTATGATTATGTGCAGACCCAAAAAAGACATAAATTCGAGTGACGACCGATGATACAACTGAATGAATAATGGGACTCATGCAAGTGAGTCCATATAGACTATTCCCGAGTCTGTGGATAATCGGTATGATTAAGTGCAGACTCAAAAGAGACTAGAAACATTGTAGACGAAACCATATAGGCCTACCCTTTAGTCAGCCGAGTAATCTTCTGTCAATATGGTGTCGCGCAACTGTTGTTGCAGATGTGTCCGACTGAATGTAGTCAAGGACTGAAATAAATCTTCTCTTCTGGCAGTATGGCCGAGTAATATGCTCTGGCCGAGTGATTTGGCCGACTAAGTATCTGCCATGTGTTATGTTGTCCAGATATGTGCGCCGAGTGATAATAACCAGGCGACATGCAGATGAGCATGTGTATGAGCCGACTGAACGAACAGTGACCTTTTGCCTGATATTGTTGATAAAGCCTTGGACTCTGGTGAGGGTGATTACTGTGTAATAACAGCGACACACATGACCAGACTGGACGCAAAAATATTCATCTTCGAATATTCTATTGCCATCAATGCCTTCATCGATTGAACCTCCGTAGCCTCAATCAGTTGAGCCCGGTTGTACTTGACGATAGAGTGTTGACAGACGCTCTTTAGATGTAAAGCCCTCAACGAATCCCTGACGACTCGCTCACACAGTTCGTTGGCCTGCAGCAAGTTGCTAGCGCGTGGCGAGAGGCGAGCTCCGGCCGTGTAGTGAGGCGGACGACGGTGTGCGACCCCGGCGAGCTTGAGCCACGTGACGTGTAGCCATGATGAACGCAGAGAGGACGAGGAGCTCGACGAGCGTGCAGCCTGCGAGTCAGTAGCTCGAGCAGCGCTTGACACGGCAAGCTGGTTGAACAGCAGCACGAACGATCTCTCGGCTCTTGGAGCGATGTGTGGTGCTTGACATGATGACCTTGTTGAGTGACACAGTAAGCTTGATTCTTGGAGTAGCAAGCAGGGCTCCTGGACGATGCATGGCAGCTCTCGATGAAGCAAACAAGTCAATCAGAATGCCTGCACGAGTGTAGCGGCAGTAACAGTTGACCATGAACAAGACGTCATTGCTCCCTGAAACTTGAAGCGACAAGCATGCTTGTCATATGCTTTTTCAGGGCACCAGCTCTGTGCGTCATTGTCGAGCACTCTGACTGATTAGCCATGGTAGGAGTGGTTACCGCGGCTAAGTGGCCACCGTTGTCAAGCGGCACTATACGTCGAATGGCCGCTGCCGTACTTCGTTGATTTAACAGAGACGTCGGTGCTGACGGCTTGCTTGGTGAGGACGATGTATGCTCAGCGAGGCAAGCCGTGACTCAGCGAGGCGAACACCGGCCATGACGAGAGAACACAGGGTGCAGCTCATATAGCGGAACGACGTCAGATCGACAAGATCAAGTCGGGACAGCGAGCTCCTACACCGTCAGAGATCAGGGGTGATGTACCCGGGCTGAGAAATTCTTGCAAGCTCCAGATGTGATTCAATAGAAAAGAGACAAGGTGAAGCCCACAAGAGATAAAAAAAAATAGTTCCTTGGAGAAATTGTGTGGTTGTCTGGTGGCGGTCTGCAGCACCAGGTCTTGAAAAACACATGCACTGCAATTCTTGACGAACGGCTGTCGGGCAAGAAGAGCTTCAGTGTAAGCTTTGGCTGCGACGACGATGCGTGCGCCGGGCGTGGTACCGAGGTAAGTAGTCGCGGCTCAGCAGTCCATCAAGTGTAACTCGCGGAGTGGAGCGGCGCTCGGTTGACAAGCACAAGGTCGAGATAATTCTTTTAAGTCATTGTGCGATGGCTGGTCCTGAAGGAACCCACATCTTGATAGCAATTGTCCTCATGTGACAACAGGTCTGCAAACAATATAACATAAGCCCCGACTGATTGAGATGAGAGCTTGGGCCATGGTGTCGTGAGGTGAGCTCCGGCCGAGTGACAAAACAGACAATGCTGCATGACCATGGTGTAGTGTTCTCGAACCACACGGCGAGGCAAACGACGGTGTATAACCACGGGGAGCCTGAGCCACTCGGCGAGGTAGTCGGTCGGGTTAACGGCGAGCCAAAGCCACTCGGCGAGGCAGAGGGTGGTGAAAGACGTGATCTAGGGGCCTATGATGGCATGCGTCATGGTGAGCTTCAAGGGAGACGAGAGGTCCACAGGCTGTGAGCAAGCTCGAGCGGTGCTCGGTATGACGAGGTAAACTCCAGCCAGGACAGCAAGGCCAGCTCCTCACAAAGGACAGAGCGAGGTGAGCTTCTCCGTGAGGGTTGATTGTAACAAGTTGCTTCATTGTCACAGCAGATGCGCTTCTCAAGTGCTATTGTAGCTAGGAGTTTGTAGAAAACTTGTAGAAATTCATGAGAGTAGTAATTCCGAGTGGCGTCAAGCCCTCGAGCATAGAAAATACCCTCAGGAACTCTAAGAGACTTGTGTGATGAATTCCAGTAGATATAAACATGCATTATATAGTAATCTGTGAAAAATAATCTAATATATGACTTATAGTCATCATGATTAATTAATGTGAATCGGCTCAGCCGTTGTTTCAACTCTCATGGCCAAGCTATGGCGTACAGAAGTCTACAAAATTGACATAAGTTGTAAGATAAAAAGAGTGAGTATTTGTCAAGTGAGCCTCTTTGACTGTTTTCAAAGACCGGTTTTCGCCTTATGTTTATGCACTCTTTGGACTCAGTCAGCCCTGTAGGACGTGGGATGCTGGGTCAGCACACGTTTAGAGAGACGATGGCATGAGTGAGTTAGAGCTTCACAATCAGGGTATACAAGGCTTACTTAGTCGATGAGACATACTCAAGACATAACTCATAAGGTTTACACATCCCTGGCTCTGTATGTAGTAATGATGTTACTAGATACAGAGTCAAAAGTAAACAAAAGAGAGAATTGATACTTAATTATTGATATGATGAGTGTAAAAACTCAGATAAATGACAAGATAAGTGTGTAAAAACACTCGTAATGTGAGAATTAAATAAATAACTTAGCTTGTTTATAAGTTGTGTCGTCGTGAAGCTGAAAGGCTGCTCTGATGAAGTGATCATGCCATGGCCGAGTGGCTGTCTTAGCTGAGTGACCAACGTCATGGCCAAGTGGTTGTCTTGGTGGAGTGATTGCCATAGCACACAAGTGGTCGAGAGGCGACCATCGCCGAGTAAATATGAGTAGTCATCACACACCTGTAAAAATTGGTGCATGCAAAAATAATCCGTAATAAGCAAGTCATTAATTGAATTGCTAAAGAATAAAATAATATAGTAAATATGAGTAAGAAAAAAGAAGATTCTTCTCTGTTGAGCATGGCTGTTTTGGAGTTGGTGATTCCAGAACACCAATATGAAGTTGCTGATCTCAGGAAACCAGAGGTGAATATCCCATCCAGAAATGAATATGTGAGATAATGAATATTATGGATGAATATCCCAGAATTCCAAAAGTAGAACATCCAGATTCTAGAAATCCAATGAATAGAAGTCCAGAAGTAAAATTGAGAGATGAGTCCGATACTCAGAATTCCGGAAGTCCGTTATTGAACATATAGGAGGCCGTGGTTTAGTAGAAGGCCATTAATATTGAGAAATCCAGAAATATAGGAGGCCATTGTTGAGAAATCCGTAAATATTAGAGGCCATTATTTAAAAATCCAAATAGCCAACATTGAGAAATCAAGATAGCCAATATTATGAAGTCCACATGGCCAATAGTTAGAAAACCACATGACCAATTATGAAATCCAGCTGGCCAATATTGGGAAATTTAGATTGCAACTATTGAGAAATCCAGATGATTAATATCATGAAGCCCAGATGACCCTAACAGTAGAATTCCTGCCCATAGGCTCTACCGGCTAAAGTACGCAAGGTTGCGTGATTGCCGCAAACTATCGAGTGAATATCCTAGAGAAGTTGTTGACCATGAGAGCTTGTCGTGTACAATGAAATTGATGTAAGACACCCGCTAGTCGTCTTCTTCTAGATGTTCGGTGTTGTCTACAACCATGACTCCTAAAGCGTTAGGTTGTGGCTCTAATGGTTGAGTCGATGGAGGAACATGAGTGCCCTTTTGATAGAAGGTGTTGCATGACATATTAATTGAAAGAAGTATCAATCAATAACAAAAGATTAATAACAAAATAAGAATAGTCAAGGAAATAATTTTCCCCGTGAATCCATCGAGTGATTGATGTAGCCAGGTGACCGTGGCGACGTTGCCGTTGTGACTCAGAGGCGGCCATCGCCGAGTAGTTGTGATACATGCATCACCAACGAATACTCGTGCGTACAAGGTACAAGCAAAAGCAGATGAAAATCTTGTGAGATCAAGCCATCACGTGATCAACCAGTCAATACCTGATTAGTTAGGAATAAAATAATGGAAATGGAATCGAAAATAGGAAGTGTCTTCCCTGGAGTGCATAAGTCTTGAAACTTGAAGCCGAGACCAAGTGTTGCCGTGGCCAGGTGACCCCATGGCAATCTGGACAAGGTGAGACCCGGGAAGGCAACTCGCAGGGCCATTGAGTATTGTTGTATCTTGAGGTCGGGACTCGGGAGAACTCAGGGAGTTAACTTGACTAGCCCCTGTCGCTGAGCGCTGTAGTACGTTGCCGTCGCTGAGCGCTGTACCCCGCAGCGCCTTCAGCATCGTTAGGTTGTACTCATCGACGAGGCTCTCGTCGAAGAAGTGCATGCCGCGGCTGCCGTCGAGAGTGAACGCCGCCCGGGTCGTCGTCGGCACGAAGACGCCACCAGTGCAGTCCGTGCGACAGGAGCCGCAGTTGTCCATGACGCCCGTGAAGTAGAGCGTACACGCATCCCAAAAATCACCACGTGATGAGTAGTTAATTAAACAGTTCGGGTAGATTAGGAATAGTAATATAATATGGAAAAAAAGAGTAAAGAATAGAAAGAATCTTCCTTGTTGTACAGCTGTTGCCGTAAAACATATTGGATTGGAGTCGAACTTAAATCCAAATTCACGTAATCCAGTCGGATTGCTAGACAACGTGATTATTGATCTGCAGCCGCGTGTCGCTCGTGTGCTGGGATTGGGCACGTCGCAGGCTGACTGGCCGACGTCGTCTGCCGAGTAGACCCCGGCTCGTGGATGTACGTACGCCGAGGTAAAGTTCAAGTTGAACTCGACGAGCCCCCGGCCTCCTCCATCAGGCATATCGATACATGCAGAAATAGAGTACTAATATGTGAGACTCAATTTCCACTTAAGGCAGGTACAACGCTACACGTAGACAGTCTCGTACTCTGTCTCATGCAACGCCACATAGTATCTTAGTCGGTTATAACATGGAATTACTTGAAGTATAAGGCAAGAAGCCTTTTTCTAATTCTGCCGAGTAGTAGAATCTTCCATCTTAGATCGTGGACTACTCAGTCTCTTCTGGGTGGTCCGACTACCCTTGTCATGTTACTCGGCCCTTTGAACTTGTGGGTACCCGGGGTCATGGTAACGACATATGTCCAGTTATTGCTACCACACACTAATTTTCAGTTTATCTACTTCATATCTTAGTTAACTTATTTTGGTAATTTGCAGATGATTCACCATTTCGTTTTGTGAGAGGCCTCTCCTATGAATTTATAGGTCCATCACCATTTTCCATTTTGTCTTACCAATGACGCATCAGTATAATACTTAATTACATCAACTGATCCTCATGTGAGCTTGGCTTGGCTCATCCATGTTTTATGTTGTCTGGCAAGATAGCTCAAGTGCTCAACAAAGTGCATCCAGGTGTTGCTAACTTTACTTTTGAGGGGAAAATCTGTATTGTAACTAAAGATTAGCTGATGTTCCATATGTTTGCTCTACTATGTAGGCTCTTTTTTATTAATGCTTCCAACTCATGTGATCTATTTATTAATTCCTGTACAAAAGAAGCTTTTTCTCTAATTGAATACTATCTTCCATTTATTTTATTTTATTTTTACTATTTTATGTGATTTGTCGGTGATAGGTCCATTTTGACTTGACATATAATGAATGAACAGATGAATCCGGTATAACATGGTCCCATTCATGCATCTTCTGATTTTTAAATGCTAGACATTCGATTATTTGATTGTAAGACAGCTCTCAGTTTTAATTGAGTGATCAAATAGTCTTCATGTTCCCATCGATAGATTAGCTTGCTGGACCAACATTGTACATGTTACCAAATTTTAATACCAGCTAGGTTTGATGCTTGCCTTTCCCTTCTGCTGCGCACTTCTGTGACACCAATTTACTGTTTATTAAGTTGTTTTCCTTTCGTCCACTTCCTAAAGCCAGGTTTCTATACATAAATAATTATTATAACAGAGGATAACATAAATAATTTTACAGACTACCTATCCTTTTCTATCTGTTTTTTTATTGCTACAGTTTTCATGTAGAATCACAGATTATATGTCCCACATATAATGTTTTGATTGGAAGCCCATGTCTACCACCAGGTGGTCGAACACTATGGACCTTTTGATTCGGTGAAATGATGTGGTTGTCAAAATTGGTTTTAGGCGTAACAACGTTAGTGACTTAGATGTTGTGATGGGTTTGTGATCGGAAGCCATGATCTTGTTGTCACAAAAGGACAACCCGATCAAACTATAATGTGTTTAAGATATGTATATAAAACTAGCACAATTACATCATCATGATATACGAATATGAAAGCAAGCTACATGATGAATAGACAAAACATGCATGTCATGGTAAATAATATGTAAACAACAACCCATGACATGACAACATGATGACAAGATAGAGTATACTTAAATAAGCATATGCATGTCATCATCACATAAGAGATAAGATCATCATGGTATAAGATATAAAGACAAGACTAACATGATGATCAAGAGCATGTCAAGATATAAGATACACAGAGGAACACTTGACATACTTACCTCATCTCTTACTCGAGAATTTCCACCTTGTTTAAGATCTGGTGGTGCTACTCCTCTTGTGCGTAGTAGTTACTTCATAGAGTAGTCCTTATGTATACTTCTCTTCTTTACTATCTTCCTTGCAATCTTAAGTTGTTGTCACTCCAATAGTGTATCACTGCATCCATAAGACTAACTATCTTACAAACTAGCAAACTTTATTAGTCCCATTAACTATGTTAACATTAATCATCAAAACATATGAACCATGCTTTAGGTTCATTAATCATACAACAACGTGCTTCTCCATATATATGCGGCGACCCCATGCCACGACGGCACAGGGTGGAGCGGGATTGGGGAGGCAACTGGATGCTGGGAGGGAGCGGGAGGAGGGAAGGAAGGGACAAATATGGTCTATTGGCAATGATTTGCAGCGGGGAAACACTCCTTTGAACCAATGGCGGAGCTTGCCCCCAACTTCCGAAATTTCTCAGAGGATATACTCCTCACCGGCACAAATTCAGCCCATACATGCAAGAAATCGAAGGTGCATAGGCGGATATTCCAGTAGAGAAAGGTGAGGCAGCCATCCTACCTAATCTTGACGCCAAGTACCCCTGCCCCATCCTCCCCTAGAGCTACGGCGCCATGGCCATGGCTGCCAGAAAACCTGTCTGTTCAAAGGTAGAAGAAGGGATGAAGGGGTATTGGGCCAATGGGCCACTAAAACTAACAAATAAGAAGAGCTGACTTTGTATTAGGGCCTGCAACGTGGTCTCATTTCTTTTCTTTTAACGTGGATAGCTGCTATTGCTTCTTTTTTTTTTCGTTTTCTTTTTGTGTGTGTTGTCTTATGATCCATCCATCGCAGTTGGCCAAGGACACGGAGCTCGAGCAGCTGTCACGGGAGTAGCGCCCAGATCTCCATGGCCACGCGGCTCGCCGCCGGTCGCTGCAACAGATGCCTGCTCGTCACCACCCCGCGCAGGTCGCTGGACGACGCTGCGGCCGCCCGGCTTGTCGTCGCCGCACGAATAGCTTCGCTGCTCTTGGGAGCCACGCGGCGGTGGCCAGCAGCACTTGCGCCGTGTGATGGCCTGATGGGGAATGGGCCATCGAGAGCTGCTCCGTGAGATCGAAAACAAGAATTTTTTTTGGTGGCGGGCCCATGGGGTTCCCTTGGACTCATGTGACACCATCCTCGACCGTACGAGGGGCAGCGGTGTCATTTGCCCGGCCCATCGGTTTGTTTGATTTGTGACAGAACGATAGGTAAACGGGGTAGTGATGGCCAAATGGTCCGAGCTATTCGAACGGGCAGGAAGCATGAATTTTTTGGCACAACACGAACCGGCACGGCACGAAATAATTTCGGGCCAGACCAGCCTGGCACGTACGGTCGTCGGGCCGTGTTTGGGCCAAAGGACGGGCACGACGGGCGGCACGGCACGGCACGGCACGATTAAGTTTTATTAAATATATTTTTAATTATATGTGTACAACTAGTAGTCTTTAGCCTAGTGATAAGGGCATTTCTTTTCATTTATGAGGTCTCAGGTTTAAATCTCCTTACTAGCACCTATTTTTGCATCATTTAACATCAAATTTTTTCAATAGAGACTAAATAGGCTGACATTTAAAATGGGCTACCATGCCAAACGGGCCGGCCCGGCATGAATTAACCAATTTCATGCCGTTCCGCGGGCCGAGGGAGAAGCCCGTGGGCTGGCACGGCACGGCCCGAAAGTAATTACGTGCCGTGCCGGCCCAAAATTTAAACGGGTCAGGCCTTTTCGTGCTCAGGCCGTGCCGTGTCGGGCCGCTCGTTTGGCCATCACTAAAACGAGGAAGGAGGTAGTACATCAGATATGTTATGGGCTACGCGGGCTGGCTCAAAAGTCAAATTGGATAGCCATGTTGCCGCGAAAGCTTCCGACGGCGATGGGTGGGCTCCTTGGCACGTTCTGGAATGGCATGGCTCAAGGCTTTGGGCCTTGGCTGCGGCCGTTTGGCAGGCCGGGTGTATGGGCCAGGACAGGAGAGAGTGGGAAAATTCGTAGAAGCAAGAAAAGAAACGAGTGAAAGGGGTCTTGATCTAGTGGTTAAGGCATCGGAGTAACATTTTTTAGGTCATGAGTTTGACTCTCGGTGGGAGTAAATTTTTTAAGATTTACCGGCGTTATGCATTAAGTGGTAAGTGGCGTTCCCGTCGACCTGCCATTGTGAGCGTCTGCGTTGTACTGTGTAATTCTAAAAAAGACAAAAAAAGAAACGAGGAATTAGATAATGAATGATATAGTAGATCGAGGGTGAAGACGAAGTAAGACCCATTGATTCTCGACCCAACACATCCTATATTGATTAGGAGGTGGAAGTTTTTCGGCCATGCAGATCTTTTTTTGTGAAATAACACGATGCAGTCACATCATATCTCTTTAAGTTTTTATAGCAATAGGAATCTTAATGTCCCTTCATCAAATTAAACAACTGTGTGTGTTTTCTTTGGTGTGTCACTCATATTTTGGAGCAGTAGGCTCTAACTTTTTTGAATCATTTATCTAAAATAAGATAAGATTATAGAGGCACGCATTGTCTACCATTAATTCAGACAAGGATCTTTATCTGCAAACTCTCTCATTGTTGACAATGAGATCAATAAAAAAAAATCAGCTTCGAAGTTAGAAGCAAACATGCTGCACTATTTTGATTAGATTTTGTTCAAAGACAGCACAAACATATGAAATACCAACAAATTGACCTTTGTTGGGAGTAAATAACTTTATGCACTCGAGGGCTACAATACACACCTATCCTTGTTTTATTTTTTCCGACTACAATCGAGTAGAAACTCGCTAGGGTTGATACGCTGATCAACAACAAAAAGCTCGTGATATGGTTTCTGATGGCAAATTAAAGGCACGTGTGGCTTTGATTTTGCATCAAATGATCTACCCGGTAGACAGGGGCG
>LAPY01005328.1:11759-23672 GCA_000970635.1 Eragrostis tef | reverse complement strand
AGGTCGATCAACCCCAATCCAGGAACGTCCCCTAATGGCCACGTCCGTGCGTCCAGTGCCAGCACATGTGCCATGCTGTGTGCCCACTCTGGGCCCACACCAGCCATGCGCACAATGCCTGCAACTTTCCGGTCGGTCACCCATCTCGAAATTGCTCCAGGCCAAACACGCTTAACCTCGGAGTTCTTTGGAGATGAGCTTTCGAAAAAGAAGTTATAACTTGTTGACATAAGTATTCTATCAATTCTTCAGCCTTAGGCCGGGATGTCATATACTCACCTCCTTAGAAGATCGACATCCTCGTCGATCAACCCCAATTCAGGAACGCCCCCTCTTGGCCACGTCCGTGCGTCCAGTGCCAGCGCATATGCCATGTTGTGTGACCACTCAGGACTCACACCAGCCATGCGCACCATGCCTACGCAACTGCGCCCACACGCGCCCGTAAAACCGCAAGGGTCGGCTCTGATACCACTATAGCGTCCCGCCTCTCCGAGGCCGGGCCCGCAAACCTGGAAGCTCTCTAAGACCTCAAGACTAACCCCACAGACCAACACATGTCCTTTCTGCGCACTTTGACATCACTCATGCGCACCTGAAGAGGACTTCCTGGTCGGTCGCCTATCCCGAAATTACTCCAGGCCAAGCACGCTTCACCTCAGAGTTCTTTCAAGATGAGCTTTCGGAAAAAAAGTTGCAACTTGTTGACATGAGTATTCTATCAATCCTATTAAGCTTTGGGCCAGGATGTCACAAGCTTCCCCTTGACCTCCTACTCGAGGTCACGGGGCGGACTGACCGGCCACCGTCGTCCGCTGCGCTGCGACATGCATGGAGCTCCGCTGCCACGTCGCCGACCCAGTCTTCCACGGCTGCCTCCGTCACCGGCATAACGGACGATTCATCCGCGCCCTTCTTGTGGACAACGCCACGCGACACGCTACCAATCTGCTCAACAACCGAGAGTGCACGCCCGTAACGGCAGGCCGCGGCCTCTTTCTTCTCCGCGTGCATGATGGTCTATGCGTGTGCAGCCTTTCCACATGCCAACGCCATGCCCTGCCGCCAGGGCCGCCGTTCCGTGGCGATTTCACATATGTTCTGGTCGTTGGAGATGGCGCTGGCAGCACGGTGGGCAGATCTTTCCAAAGCGTGGGGAATGCTGCCTCCGGATCCAAACGTTCTCGTCGGAAAAAGGCACCTGAGTCCCGTCACAGATGTTTTAACTCCTTTCAGACATGGAAGCAGCGGGTTGCGACGACAAGCCAATTACCTTGTTATCGGGGATACTGTGCATTGGCTGTGCTATACAGACCACTCCTACTATGTCCTCCAGCTCCACACAGGGGGGCAGGCACGGGTGACCATCATGGAGCTACCACCGAGTTTCCAGCGCGTCTCCCATTTTAACCGGACAGCACAAATACTTCTTGCGATGGAGACAGTGGACGGAAGCCCAATCGTGCTAGTTGCGAATAACGGCATGATATCGAGCTGGGTGCCGTCAAAGCTCACGACAGACTGGAATGAGCAGCCGCAGGTGGTGATCAAGAATGAGGCTCTCCCGAGTTTCGCCAAGGTGAAAGGATTGACAACGGAAAGCTTGGGAAGAGTACGGTTGGAATGGTTTGCACAGATGAGTGGAGTTGTGGTTATCGGTACACCACATTGTGGTTTCTTCTGGCTAGATCTCGAGTCAACGGAGATTTTTGGGTGGTCCAAGTCTTGCAGGGATGGATACCCGGCCCGGCCCTATGAGATAGAATTGTCATCATGGGTTTCATCTTGATGTAAAACATTCTAATAGTTCATTCATTTGGTTAAATTTACACCATCGTCATGCAGCAACAAACAATGGATCCATGAAGACAACATAATGTCAGTGAGCGTATCAGATGTGGAGGACATCCAATGTCGTGAGCATATCAATAGTGCAAAGGTTGTGTTTTAAAATGAGCGTCCACACAGTTGTGTGGTTCTGGTGCCTCATGTGGCAAGGCATTATCATCATCATCGTCACATAATTGTGAGACATGCTATCATGCCCTTCTTGATAATTTTTGCTTCTGCTCTATTGGTTGCAACGTAAGTTGTCATGTATTTTTCATATGTTACCCAACAACGGTGGTGCACTGCCCTTCCACATCGCCAACAGCGATTCCAGCGCTGGCTCTGCCACCCCGACGACTGCTTTGTCTGATCCCTTGTAAGCGGCCTCCCGGTTAGGGATCATAAGAACCAATACTCCACCTACTTGCACTCTCCCTCCCTGCAGTCAGGCCCCTAGTGTGAGCACGAGCGTCCGGTGGCAGCGCACGACTGGCTCCTCCACTTATTTCTGGCGACGCAAATGAGGAAGAACTCCCCACCACCAGCCGCATATTTCTTACTGCCGCTGTGCCTTCCTCAATTTCTATGTGGACTATAGTGCCCATCACATCCTGCGTACATGCCACAGGTCAAATATAATTAGAGACATCCATGTTGAAGAATAATTATGTTATTTGTGGTAGACACAAAGGGTGTAAATTATGCTTCAACCATTTTACAGGTTGTAAATGCAAAAACTTATGCTTCGACCATTTTCAGGGCTGTAAATGTTTGTGAACCCATCTTTAACAGGCAAGGAACATACAATACTTATCACTGACATTGGTTCAAATCAGATCAAAGGAGCCCTCTCCACGGAATCCTAAGTAAGCTTATCATGAAACAGAACCATTAATCGTGTATACGACACATGTGTGTTATATCAATTTTTCTTTACAAATTATGATTCACATAGAAGATTAAGAGTAATCATTACAACAAGTGTGACCTTCTATGTTGTTTTTTGCAAGACAATATAACATTTTGTCATAAAGCCTTTTAGCTTATGACGTTTTTAGAAAATCAGGTGTTTTATGATGAAAACCAAGATCTGTCGTTATATTTGGCCACAAAATCGTCATAAATCAAGACATCAGTATATTATGACGAACAAAAATGTCATAATTGATAAAAATAAACGTAACAATAGTTATGACAAACGAAACTCATCATTAATAATTTTTTTATTGTACGCCAAAAATTATGATAAATATGAATGGTCATTACATGGCCCACTTGTCAACCACCTGTCACGCCGGAACCACAAATAATTTATTTGGTCCCACAACATGTCAAGTTTCAGTCTTCATAGGAATAATTAGATTAATTTGATTGAACAATTTTCTGGCTTATGGAACAATTTGATTTCTTTGTTGGAACAAATGTCACCGTTTTGTGCTTGGAGCAATTGTAACACCCTGTGTTTTCCCCATAATTAAAAATCATTTAAAATTTCAACTTTTTCAAATTTAAAAAAAATCAATTAAAGTTGAAGTCAAATCAATGCTAAATTAGATTTTTTTTAATTTTAAACATGCATCAAAACCACCATTTGCATGTGTTGAATTTTCTTGTTTTAATGTATGTGTTTTTTGTTTGTTTTTGTCCTTTTGCAAATTTGATCTAATCACGAAACCAGAAAAAGAAAATCCATTCTCCTTTTCGTGAGCCGCCCCTTTTAACTTTCTTTCCTGCCAGCCCACTAACCTTTCTTTCCTTTTCTTTTTCCCCTCGCGGCATCCTCTGGCCCAACTCCACTCCTCTCTGGTCCAGCAAAAGCCTAGCCCGCTCTCCTCTCACCGTGCCACTGACAGGTGGACCCCACCTTTCATCCCTCTCCTCTAGCAGTGTCTTGTCATGTCCAACTACAGCCCGCCGCGTCACGCATGTGCCTCACTTCCGTCACCGCGTCCCGCCTTGCTCCATCTCCCCGTCCCTCAACATAGCACGCCGATTCCTTGACCGGCGACCACAATAACTCCAGTGAGCCCTATGCTGTGATGCCACTCCACGCGAGCACCTCCCTCGTCCCGTCACGTTGCCACCGCTATAGCCGCTCCACCGCGCGCGTCACCTGCATGGCCTCCCATCCCATCCCCGACAAGCCATCGTGTTGCCACTAAACTCTGACCACCGGACCGATGAACAGAGCATTGACTGACGCCCAACGACTCTTCCCTAACACCTATAAATGCTGCAGAGCTCCACGCCGCTCCACTCTTCCCTCTCCCGAGATCAATCTCATCCAATCCGCGCCTGAGCACCACAACTGCCACTTTCCCCCTGCTCCATCTCCCTCATCTCCGGCCACCCCTGCAGATGCAAGCAGTGGGAATCCGCCCCTCTCTCGGCCCTCGTCAGACTCACCGTGCTACTCCTAACACCGTCTGATGAGGATATATGGGGGTCCAAAATGGTTTACACAGAGAATATCATTTACACGGAGTCTCAACATTGCTGCATACATGATGTCTTCAACACCAATCATTTATGTGCAGCTGGTCCAACTTCTAAGAGATGTGCGACTTACACAATAAACGTTTCAGGGGGTGTATCCTATATGGTTGGAAAGATTATCAAGTCTACTTTCACACCCAACAAACGGCACCTCTGTTCAACTTCTAAGCAAGGAGTACACGAAAGTCTCAACATTGCTGCATACAAGATGTCTTCAACACCAATCATTTATGTGCAGCTGGTCCAACTTCTAAGAGATGTGCGACTTACACAATAAACGTTTCAGGGGGTGTATCCTATATGGTTGGAAAGATTATCAAGTCTACTTTCACACCCAACAAACGGCACCTCTGTTCAACTTCTAAGCAAGGAGTTATGATCAAATTAGTGGAAACTGCACAGGCTGTTCAACGGCTGCGCGAGATTAAAATCATTCAAACCCAATTAGGAGGGATGTTCCTAGCATATATATACCCCATGTACTCCTCCATATGAAAGAGAGTTGATTTTTAGAATTTTTGGAACAGCCATATGTCTTCCTCTCCACCATAGTGTGTGAGTTCATGGAGGGATCCTTATCCACCCCTTGTGTTGCATCTTCCTTGTGAGGTTGTATACGCGGACGGTTCAATGTCACCCAATTAGTGCTCCTGCTCCGTTTGATTGTAGGTTGTGTTGGTTGGTAACTTAGAGTGTGGCTGGGCGAATCCTCGATTCAGGCTGCCGTATAGAGACGGTGGTTGGCTTCGAGTGCATTTCGTCAGGTTGCACTGTTATCCCAGCTGCTTGCAGCTAGTTTCTTGGCTTCTTGAAGCTAGTTATCTTTGGTGGTTTTTCTCTCACATCGTGAAGATCGGGCCACTATTCGTATCACCGTCTCCTCCACCATTTTTGCAGACGAGCCCCGAAGGATGGCACCGATGTGAAGCTAGGCTTTTCCAGACATCACCTTCCACGCCACCACCACGTCTCCAACCTCATCCGCCTGGTGGCTTGCACCACCTAACGAGCGCTCCCGAGCATGCGCACGGCAACACGGGGCGAGAACCACACGTGCACAACCGCGTTGCACCTCTTCGGCTAGCATGTGCCACCGCTCCACTCGCCGACGACGTCGACGGGTTGCCCCGCTCACTCCGCAGTTTCGTGTAGAGACCGTATGGTCCTCCCTTATCGCAAGCCGGGCACGGTAGCCATCGCCGTCGAGCTTTCCGGCGACCGCGCCAACCGCCGCAGTCGAGCTTTCTGGTAGCCGTCGCCGTCGTGCTTTCTTGACCATGTCGCACGGACCGCTGACGTGGTGCGCCATGCCGATGCGTGCGCCAACAAGATCGGGTCGTCGCGCTCACGTAGACCATCCAGCTCATAGTGCACCCCTTGGTCCACCGCTTTGTCTCACGACACAGGGCTACACAGTGACCCGACCCCTAGCTAACATGTAGGTCTGGCGTTCTCCCTCACTGACATGTGGCTCCAGCGTTGTCTCTCGTTGGTATGTGGGCCTGATGCCATGTGTCGGTGTTCTTCTCCAGTTCTTGGCCCCCAACTCTTTTTCTTAATTTGATGCATTGCTGAATAATGAAAGTTTCCGCATACAAAGTCCAAATACCCTTTTTTCTTGCTCTGCGTTCATAAAAATATTATCTACCCATTTGTAGAATGTATAGGACTGCTTTATATGATATAACTGTGACGTATCCCCAAATAATTGCTGGCCATTTTTTTATCAAATTTTTTTATTTTTTAAATCTCGAAATAAAATGTTTGCGGACATGAATTTTTGTGAAGATGGATAACTAAATCACTTCTACAAATGAGAATTATGTTACAATTTTTTCGAAGCTTTTGTTTTGGACACTGTTCACTTATGGTTTAAGTTGGTTGATAGTTTCATGAGATGTGTTTAGAGTTGTCCACTTTGAACAAACTTTGGTGGAATTTTTTAAAACCATTTTTATGTATCATTTTCAAAATACTAATTTTTGATACTTCTGACATAACTCATTTTTGAGTAAACATCGATGTTATAGTGTTTCCAAAAAATACCAAAACATTATATGTGACATTCATGAAAATGATATAAGTGGCCATAAATAAACTTATTTATAGCTATAAAAGCAGATAAACTAAAGCAGAAATATTTTTTTAATTAAACACTTCACAGGCCTGGGCTGGCTGGGCCTTGAGAACACCAGTCCAGCCGGGCTTTAACCTTTTCTTCGCCCGCTCCACACTCTTTGGTGACCGTCCGATCAAAACCAAGGGCTTGCCTCCCATCGTGCAGCAATAAAACTGTCCTCTCCCCGAAGCCCTAAGCACTCCCAGTGACAGCCGCCGCCGTGGGTATTATGTAAAGAGTAATAAATATATGTTGGTCTTAGAATACCCAAAGGTTTATGTGATGCAGGGACTGCTCTTCAGATATGCATATATGTTGTATTCTCTTAGTTTATTAAAAAATTACGGATATTGTATAAAACTTGTGTTGGTAGATATAGAAACGTTAGTAACACAACTGTGTCTGTAGCTACAAAGTTTGTTGCCAGCCGTATATTAGTTCTTAGGCCAGTAGAATATGGAAACGTTAGTAACGCAACTGTGACTATATAGTGTCACACACCCCAAAATTTCAAATTTTGCAATGGGACTCAAATTTTACAGAATATGAATATTTTTGAAAATAGATTAAAATTTTCTTAGATTTATTTAGGTTGTTAACATTTTTCTTTAGGCAAAAGAGCTATTTTCCAAATTGATTTAAATAAATTTAGGTTATAATAAATATTTTTGTTGCATTCATGCTGGAATAGTTGCATTAGGATTTTATTTATTCTCGGCCCTGCTTCTTTTTCATTTTTCCTTTCCCTTTTCTCTTGGGCTACCTTCTTTTCATCGTCTTTCTTGGGCCGGTATTTCTCTTCCTACGCGCGGCCCAGCCAGCCCACGCCAGTGCAACCCGTATCTCGCCACCGCCAAACCCTAGCGCGTCACCGCTGCCGCCGCCCCTTGTCGTGTGTGCCAGGTGAATCTAGGGTGCCGCGCCCTATAAATAGGACCCCACTATGCCCGTGTCGTCCTTCTGCCGGATCTGCCTCCTCCCGTGATCCACGTCACACCGCCGCCGCAGATGGAGCGCCCAATGACGCTGCCCCGGCCTCTACCGACCCAAAGCCGAGATCCGCCAACCGCCCCTCTCCGATCACTCCCTCACACGCGCACCCCCTTGGTGAGTCTCGTCGTCTTCCCCTCTGAATCCCCCTTCTTTCACACGCTTGATTCGAGGTCCATAGCTCGACTTGACCGAGCTCTGTCCATCATCCGGCGAGCCACCGCCACATCTCCCCTGCCAGCGCCGCCTCATCCCGGGCATTGTCGACCATTGACCGTGTTCCTCAGCTGGTCTACAGCCACCGTAGACCAAGTTCACAGCTTTTTGGTTCTGGTGCCACCTTTGGCAACGCATTATTATCATCATCATCACATTATTGTGAGACATGTTACCGTGCTCTTCTTTTGATGATTTTCCCTTCTTCTCTCTTGCTTGCAAACAGACCGATAAATATATGAAATTTCAACATAGAGTACCATGTAGTGTAAGTGGAGAGGAGAAAAAGTTTAAAGGGCAGGAGAGGGGAAAACAAGTTGTTTGCCAAGTGCTGGTAAAGGGAATGGTCGTCGCACATGTTGGGCACATGATATATTTTGCCGAGTGTGTGTTGTTTGTTGAGTGTCCTCTGGCCTTTTGCCAAGTGTTGTGCTCATCGCACTCGGTAAACCAAACTGTTTGCCAACAGCAAAATCTTGGCCGAGTGTTTTGCTCATCGCACTGCTGGGCAAACAAGGCTGTTTGCCGAGTGCGCGATAGAAAGCGCTCGGCTAAATATTATACACTTGGGAACTTCCAGGTCGGGTAGTGTTCCTTCCTCGGCCTCAACAAATTTGAGGTTCCTATTTTCACAGGTTGGCGGGAGGGTAACACCGGTGAACTCCTTGCTGTTGATGTCAAGCATGTTGCTAGTGCAAAAATTAAAGAGCATAACTGGGTCCCAACAATAGTGCATTGTCTTGTAGTTGTCTGTTCCAGTCTACTGCAGAAAAAAGTTTACAAGTAGCATGACTCCAGCTGCCGGAAACTGAAGAGTAGACAAAAACAGCTGGCCCAGCACATCACGCTGAGTTAACCGTCCTCATTGGCCCCGGCCCTGCAGGATCATAGATGGCATAGGAAAATTGATGTATCCGTCCTCCACCTGGACAAAGACTGAGGCGCGTAGTCGTCTGGTATTCGAGGCAGCGACATGTATCCCCCGGTCAAGGGGTCACACACCAGTAGCTCCGGAGAGACAATGCCATCACGACTAAATATAGTCAGCGTACATGAGGAGAACATGGCCGGCGCGGGCGTCGCAACGCCGCAATACAGGCAGCCTGCACTCAGGGTTGTGGTGGCCCACAGAGAAGTTAGTGGCGGCGGCAAAGGTGCGAGTGATAGGCGCATTGGGGTGGGACGCCTTGGTAGGGAGGAAGCTGACTTTGTACTTGCCGGGGGCGACATAACCGAGAACAGCGGCAGAGAAAGGTGGGGTTGGTGATGAGGTGGCGGAAGGTCTTGAACACCGCGGAGGCGCAGGTGAGGTTGGCGGGGGCACTGATCTGTACTGCGATCTCCTCCAGGGGGTGGTCAGAGAGGGCAAGCGGCGTCCTACCTTTGGGGCCGGGGAGGCATGGCGGCGCCATCGCCGATGAGACGCTCGCCTTCGGTAAAAGGGACATAGGGTTTAAGGTCGATGCTCGGCCGGCAGCCAAATGGAAATGAAACAGAGTGATGATGGGACGGACAAAGAGTAAAGTACATTTTTCCTTCCTAAAATAGCACGGGTTACTTATTTTGGTACTCCGATTACAAAATCGTGTATGCCCTGATTACAAAACTAGGTGCGTGGATAACAAAATCGGATGAATATATGTTGGTCTTAGAATACCCAAAGGTTTATGTCATGCTGGGACTGCTCTTCAGATATGCATATATGTTGTATTCTCTTAGTTTATTCAAAAAATACGGATATTATGTAAAACTTGTGTTTGTAGGTATAGAAATGTTAGTAACACAACTATGTCTGTAGCTACAACATTTGTTGCCAGCCGTACATTAGTTCTTAGGCCAGTAGAATATGAAAACGTTAGTAACGCCACTGTGACTATATAGTGTCACACACCTTAAAATTTCAAATTTTGCAATGTGACTCAAATTTTACAGAATATGAATATTTTTGAAAATAGATTAAAATTTTCTTAGATTTATTTAGGTTGTTAACATTTTTCTTTAGGCAAAAGAGCTATTTTCGAAATTAAATTAAATAAATTTAGGTTATAATAAATATTTCTGTTGCATTCATGCTGGAATAGATGCATTAGGATTTTATTTGTGTGGATAATGTATTACACAATTCGAGTAGAACTCCATTTTGCTTAATCCAGGAAATAGAAATAGCGAAGAAGAAACGTAACGTCAGCAGAGTTTTGGACCCATTCTGCCCTGTTTCATTTTCATTTTCCTTTCCCTTTTCTCTCGGGCTACCTTCTTTTCCTCTCCTTTTTGGGCCGGCCTTTCTCTTCCCACGCGCGGCCCATCCAGCCCACGCCTGTGCAACCCACGCCTCGCCACAGCCAAACCCTAGCACGCCACCGCCGCCGCCGCCCCTTGTCGTGTGTGCCACGCGAACCTAGGGTGCCGCGCCCTATAAATAGGACCCCCACTATTCCTGTGTCATCCTTCTGCCAGATTTGCCTCCTCCCGTCATCCATGTTGTTGGCGTTACGTATGCATAATAAAATATTTCTATTTCGGAAGCGCACGGAACACCGTTGTAGCATTTCACCCGGAAATATTCCAAGGGTATCGTATTTATATTTTTCCATAGGGAAGCAGGCTAAGAATATCGTGAATTAACAAGGAAACGCTATTATTTATAACTTGCAAACTAAGCCAAAGCAGGGATACAAATATTTGATGTGTGTGTGTGGTACTTAGGAATAACATCCATCGATATAGATAACAAGGAGTTAGCATTTAGTTTGGGAGAACAACGAGCAGGAGGTATTAATTAGCCTAGGGGTTAGCATTTAGTTTCATGATAGAATACAACTATTTACTTAAGCATTGATTATAGATACATTCAAGTGCGTCGGGGCATGGCCGCCGCCAAGACACACAACCCGGTAACTAGGTTCAACGTGTCCGGTCAACGGACCGGTTCTAGGCCCAACTCATTCAACCCGAACGTGGTGGACTACAGAGACCGGTGCATCTGTCACATACACTCGCGTCTACCACATCATCCCGTGGGGTTAAGGGCAATACACGCTAGAACAATTTCAAGCACCTTGCTTACAATCATCCTAGTAACTTATTCTTGGCCAAAGAGCAAGCCACTCATGTATTTTTGAAAATAGATTAAAAATTTCTTAGATTTATTTAGGTTGTTAACATTTTTCTTTAGGCAAAAGAGCTATTTTCGAAATTGAATTAAATAATTTTAGGTTATAATAAATATTTTTGTTGCATTAATTCTGGAATAGTTGCATTAGGATTTTATTTGTGTGTATAGTGTTTTTCAAAATTTGAGTAGAACTCCTTTTTGTTTAATCCAGGAAAAAGAAATAGCGAAGAAGAAGCGAAACTTCAGCAGAGTTTGGGCCCAATCCTTTCTCGACCCTGCTTCATTTTCGGTTTCCTTTTTCTCTCGGGCTACCTTCTTTTCATCTTCTTTCTTGGTCCGGCCTTTCTCTTCCAATTTACGCGGCCTAGCTAGCTCACGCCAGTGCAACCCGTGCCTCGCCACCGCCGGACCGTAGCGCGCCACCGCCGCTGCCGCCCCTTGTCGTGTGTGCCAGGCGAACCTAGGGTGCCATGGCCTACAAGTAGGACCCCACTATGCCCGTGTCGTCCTTCTGCTGGATCTGCCTCCTCCCCTAATCCATGTCGCACCGTCACCGCTGACGGGAGCACGACAGGATGCCCATGGACGCTGCCCCAGCCTCCACCGACCCGAAGCCGAGATCCGCCGACTGCGCAAGGCATTATCATCATCATCATCACATTATTGTGAGACATGTAACCGTCCTCTTCTTGACGATTTTCCCTTCTGCTCTGTTGCTTGCAAACAGACCCATAAATATATGAAATTTCAACATAGAGTACCATGTAGTGTAAGTGGAGAGGAGAAAACTTTTAAAGGGCAGAAGAGGGTGAAAAAAGTTGTTTGCCAAGTGCCGGTAAAGGGGAATGGTCGTCGCACATGGTGGGCACATGATATATTTTGCCGAGTGTGTGTTGTACTGAGTGTCTTCTGGTCGTTTGCCAAGTGTTGTGCTCATCGCACTCGGTAAACCATACTGTTTGCCGACTGCGAAATCTTTGCCGAGTGTTTTGCTAATCACACTTGTAGCGTTACCGCTTTTCACAGGATCGAGTCGGTACGTGCTGATGAACAAACACAACAGTACAACACATAAAGAGCACAAATTTTTCTTATTTAAGTTATTGCAACAAGTTTTGAATGGATTAAAACACGTGAGTACACAGCG
>LAPY01005327.1:14506-27114 GCA_000970635.1 Eragrostis tef | reverse complement strand
CCCCCGCGTCTCGGATATCTAAGTGCCGCCGCCGAGGAGGCGGCAACATCAAAGAAGGACGGCGTGGAGATAGACGGCGGTGACATCGAAGTGTACTTGTCCTCTTCAGCCTGTGACGAGACATCAAGTATGTGTTGTTCTATATATGCGCATCAATGCATGGACACAGAATATGGGAGACCACGGTCCCATTCACCCCATTGCAACATACTTTTACAAGTATATTAATTATCTGTTTATAATGTGATTTATCAAAAGACTTATATAAGAATTTTGATCAATATCATAATCTACGGTAAAAAATGGTTAGAATGAGTAGGTGAGGACACACAAATTGAGATTTTACAATTCTCGCATAAGGATTGAGATCACTTGGATTGTGACTCCTAAATGAATCTGATGGTTTCAAATAGTGTTAAACATTTTTTCTCTTTTGTTGGTCATTCCATAAGATTGGACTATAAAGCTGAAAAACGTGTTCTTGGGACCTTTTAAAAGCTTTATTTCTGCACAATTTATGCAACTCAGTTGAAATTTAGTCCAGTTACAAGTTACCCATTGAAATAGTGTTTCTATTTGAAAACTATGTCAAATTTGGAGTTTACTTGCACAATTTATGTAACTTAGTTGAAATTTAGTCCAGTTAAATGTTGCAGACTCGTATTATTATAACACGCGTCTCCTATATGACATCATTTTAAACACACGTCTCTATCAGAGGGTGTCTTGTTTGTCCCATTCTTACATAGTGGTTCATTCTACATAACATAGCCACACTCCCGAAACTCGTAGAGAAAACGGATTTGTTTTGCACTACAAAACACTGCATTCTGATTTCCCATCTAGACTAATTTCTAGCATAGTGCCAGATGCAACACTTTGAAACACACAATAGAAACTGAAAACAAGTCATGTGCTACATATTTCATTAGATTCTTTATGTCGGACATAGCACTATAACTAACTGTTAGACTAACAGAACTTATAATGTTTGATGACATGATGTAGCATGCTCCTCTTGTCCCTGTATTTGTAGCACTGGATCCAAATTATAGCTCCAAGGATAGTGATCCAATATTCTAAATAATTTATACGTTCCCTAGAACGTTTCATTTCTGATCTTCTGTTCCTCCCCTGCCTGTTTCCCGTATCGATCAATGAGAATTTCATCGGGTGTAGAGCTGATGCTGCAACTGGCATCCCACTCTTTCTGGTCCCAGTTCAGGATCAATCCTCGCAGCTGTGTGGGCGCATGTGCACCCCATGGGTTGAAGAATTGAGCTATCATACGTGTCTGGCACTCCAGCTCCTGATTCTATAGTCGCATAAGCGCTGTTTTCCTAGATCTCCGAAAAGTTCTCCGTGCACCTGACTTCTCAATGCTTGCCTTCTTAATCAGAATCTATGCAGTTCCATGTTTAGGCCTCCAAAGCGTTTTCATTCTGAATCCAGTCTGCAACTGAGCCTCTTAGACTGAATGGCACATGTGCAGCCCATAAGTTGAGGAAGCGAGAGATCACATGGGTCGAACCCCCAATTTCCTTATCCTGTTGTAGCATCAGCTTTCTTTTCCTAGGTCCTCCGAAAGTCCTCTGTGTGGCCATGGGCACTTTTCTCAACCTGAATGTATGCAATGCCATGCTTAGACTTCCAAAGCATTTGGTAGACAATAGCTTCAGAATTCTGGTGGAAGTAGTCTATTGCCTTTGGAAATATTGCCTCTCCCAGTTGTTCCAATACAATGTTTCTATGCAAGCAATGTTGCTCCTCGCCACAGACCACCATTAGTGGGGAACTCTTATCCGCAGACAGCATGTCTTCTGACGATCCATGGGGTGTAAACAAAAGTCCAACTCTCAGATGTGAAGAAGTCCTCTGTTTGTTGCACTTGGGCAGTGAGACTTGGCACTGCAAGTTAACTTCAATAACTGGTTCAAGAGAAATATCAGTTACTCCAAATATTTCCTGCCTGCTACTGCAACAATGAACGTACTGATCATGTTGCTTGCAACATAATGGGTTTGGGCGGAACCATTGTGTGCTAAAGCTTTGAAGATTGTCCCAGTGTTCTTTATGACATGAATGAACATATGGCACCCATGAGAAGTCTTGTGTAGATAACTCAGTAAGTTCTTTCACAATAATTTCAACCGTAGACTCGAAATGAGAGGTATACAACTGCAAGCACTTAATTATGATCCCAATAATATCTGTATTTTCTGAAAGCTGCATCATTACACTAAGGAAAAAGTTTTTCTCCGGTGCATTGTCATCTTTCTGGATAAGTATCAGGCCAGCTTCCATTCCATGTTCTTTAGTCTTGAAAGGCACCACCCACAGAAACAAATGGCGCTCATTTCTCCTACAAATTTTATGATGCAGTTCCTTCGCAGCAAGAAGATGCTTGGAAAGGGAAGAGTTGAAGTGTATGTGACAGTGTGGCGTGCAACCAAACTCAACAAATCTCAAAAAGTCACTAGCACTATCTGCAAACCTTTCGAATCTTCGAATGATTGATCTGCTCAGCTCATTGTTGCTGCTGAAGACAGAGAAAATAAATGTCTTGGTAGCATGTGCTAACTTCTTAGGAAAGGATGAAGTCCTCACCTCCTGTTCCATATGCTCTTCTTCTTGGACTCCCTGCTTGTACTTGTTTAGGGTGTCTTCACATTCTTGGGAAGCACGTTTGAGCTTCCTGTGCCAACATAACAATGACGGCTCAGTGATCACCCACTTATTGGATATTTCAAGAGCAGCCTCCAGTTTGATGTGTGCCATCTCCAGCCTCTCCACATTTTCATTTGCACTTGGTTTCTCTTTCCCCTCAGACTTGTTAACAAGGCCAGAAAGGATTAGGCTCACGGTCTCCTGGACTAACGCAGAGCTGACCATCTCCCCCATTACGAATCTAGCATCAGTAGCATGCTAGACAGTTCAATCAAGGGTAACTTTATACAACTGGTATGTTGAACTTTTTGCTTGTGATGCACAGTTCCTTTGATGCCACAAAATTAGTTCAGTGGGTTGAAATTTCGAGCTTTTTGATTATTTAGGACCCCACTCCATGGGCTTCGACAATTTGACACAGTTAGGATTGACCTCGCCAAAATAACACTTATTTTATTGTCACTTTGATTTTTATATCCTTCTTTCTTTTTTCTGGATTTTTATTTTCTTTTTCTCACCCAGCCTATGTCAAATGACCACCATACCCTCGGGTCTTTTTTTCTCATCCGGAACGAATCGCTGTTTTGGTGGTATCATGCAAGAAAAAGGGTATGGTGGTCAATTGACATGGGATGGGTGAGAAAACGAAAATAGAAATCCAGAAAAAGGGAAGAAGGATATGGAAATCAAAATGACAATGAAATAAGTGTTATTTTGGCGAGGTCAATCCTAAATGTGTTAAATTGTCGAAGCCCATGGAGTGGGGTCCTAAATAATCAAAAAGCTCGAAATTTCAACCCACTGAACTAATTTTGTGGCATCAAAGGAACTGTGCATCACAAGCAAAAAGTTCAACATACCAGTTGTATAAAGTTACCCTTGATTGAACTGAAGGAAGTACTGAACAGCCATCCTGTGTAGAGCATAGAGATGTAACGATGTGCCTGCAAGGTAAGATGACTCTTTTAGAAGAAGACGCAATGTCCAAGATCTTGTGAGGAAAAAGTTATACAAGTGACTAGTTGGGGTATGTTAGTGACACATGGGTTGAATTGGTCTTCAGCTCCATTAAGTCAAGTTGCAGCAAAATAAGATTCTGCATTTCACACAACTGTATATAATTCAACATGCACAAAGTGTCCAGCATTTGAGTGCCAGATCAAATGGAGGGTTGTTGGAACAACCGACAAGGACGACGGAGGAACATCTTTCACCTATGCAGTGCTGTAAAGTAATCCAGCAAAGTCTCTGTCTTCGAGAAGGTGTACGAGACGAGACATAGGTATGCGCTACCTCATGATTAATCAAGCGGTCCGGCCATTTGCAATTTCCAGGAGCAATTTACACGCCATACTTGTAGGCTTGTAGCATCTCTGGTCGAAAAACTAAAAACTGCCCTGAAACTGCTGCACCTGTAATCCGGAGTCTTACCGTGTCCTCATAGACAGGAATTCAAGGCGGCTGGCGCAAAAAAAAAAGAAAAAGAAAAATAAAGAGAGCAAGAACTCGGGTCATTTGGTTGGAAGTGGACGGGGGGGTATGGTGGTCAATTGACATGGGATGGGTGAGAAAATGAAAATAGAAATCCAGAAAAAGGGAAGAAGGATATGGAAATCAAAATGACAATGAAATAAGTGTTATTTTGGCGAGGTCAATCCTAAATGTGTTAAATTGTCGAAGCCCATGGAGTGGGGTCCTAAATAATCAAAAAGCTCGAAATTTCAACCCACTGAACTAATTTTGTGGCATCAAAGGAACTGTGCATCACAAGCAAAAAGTTCAACATACCAGTTGTATAAAGTTACCCTTGATTGAACTGAAGGAAGTACTGAACAGCCATCCTGTGTAGAGCATAGAGATGTAACGATGTGCCTGCAAGGTAAGATGACTCTTTTAGAAGAAGACGCAATGTCCAAGATCTTGTGAGGAAAAAGTTATACAAGTGACTAGTTGGGGTATGTTAGTGACACATGGGTTGAATTGGTCTTCAGCTCCATTAAGTCAAGTTGCAGCAAAATAAGATTCTGCATTTCACACAACTGTATATAATTCAACATGCACAAAGTGTCCAGCATTTGAGTGCCAGATCAAATGGAGGGTTGTTGGAACAACCGACAAGGACGACGGAGGAACATCTTTCACCTATGCAGTGCTGTAAAGTAATCCAGCAAAGTCTCTGTCTTCGAGAAGGTGTACGAGACGAGACATAGGTATGCGCTACCTCATGATTAATCAAGCGGTCCGGCCATTTGCAATTTCCAGGAGCAATTTACACGCCATACTTGTAGGCTTGTAGCATCTCTGGTCGAAAAACTAAAAACTGCCCTGAAACTGCTGCACCTGTAATCCGGAGTCTTACCGTGTCCTCATAGACAGGAATTCAAGGCGGCTGGCGCAAAAAAAAAAGAAAAAGAAAAATAAAGAGAGCAAGAACTCGGGTCATTTGGTTGGAAGCGGACGGGGGATCCAACATAGGATGTGCTAGGCAGTATTTATTCATTAAGAAGAAAGCGACCAAATAAACAGGCACCTAAATTCAAAGGCATGAGGACTTGAATCTGGTTGGCTAGAGGTGCACTACCAACGACCTCCACCAACTAAGCAAATGAGACAAGCTCAGGTTCCTAAATATCCAAGTTGTAAGCCATATCCCAATTAATACATAGAATTAACGTTCAAAGACGTCTGGTAATTGATAGCGAGTTCAAAGACTTAAGGAAGCAAACAAGGTCATAAAGTCTTTGATAGAGTGGGGTGTGGAATAATTGGTGTCCGTACAAGGGAAAACTGCTGGCTTGAGAATATTTCTTCTTGACAGTCAAGGAAGAAGTTCACATAATCATATGGAAGAAGAATTGGTCTTAGAAGTTTATATAAAGGTAACAAAACTCGACAGCGAAGGGTGTAGAGTATGTGGTTAGGGTTGAACCATTTCGATAGCAGAACAATTAAAATTCCACTGATTACTGCCACGCGTTTACTGCATAGCTTGGTTTGAAGCTGCTGATATATTAGGCTACTTACACAGAGGAATGAAAAATATCGCAGAAAACAGAACTACATATTCTACATACTTGCCTTATGTAACACGGTGAGATTATTTAGCTACTATGTTTACAAAAGCAATAACGGTAAATGCACTAGAATTCTGGAAGATATTCAAATACCTCAATGAGCCGGCTAAATTAGGCTAATTATATTAGAATTGAGCCGTATAGCTTCTTAATGTTATGCCTTGGACCATATTTACACCGTATATTTGGCTTTCGAAGTAGTGCCTGGTATAACTGATAAATTTATATGAAACAAGAAAAGTGGCTAGTATGTTTGTCTTTCAATGTAATTTAGGGGCCGAAAATAGCAAAAGCTACATATGTTGTATACCGGTTTTGAAGGTTTTCATGTTTCTTTAGTGGAAGGTCCCAAAAAAATGTTTCTTTAGTGGAACAGAATTGAGTAGCTGGGTACTAACCATAATTAGATTAACGAAGCATAAGTAACGCCGAATGGTTCCAGCTTTACAAAAATATTTGAAGGGATGTGCGTGTGGCATCTGCTTCTTGTGTTGCCTCACTTGTTCCTTTGCTTGCTATCCACTTACGAATTATGATGCCGGGTGCGGGCCTTGCTTGCACTGGAGCTCGCCAACGGTGGTTGCAGATGACGGCCTCTTGTGGCTCGAGGACGGCGCGTCCATTCCATACTCGTGTTTTAGGTAGCGGGCATGCAATCCAACCCGATGGGAATGATGATCCCGCATAACCACGTAGCAACCCATTGAATTAGAATCGCATCAACTGACAAGCTAATTGATGTTCGCAGGGCACACTGAAGGAAGTGGCAGCAGCGATCAATCCCGAGATTCAGGGGGCCATGTGTATGGTTTCGGCACCTGAAAACAAAGCTTGCAATCCCGTTCTTACCGGAAAAACCGGCTAGGACCGAGAACTCCGGTTACTGGGAAAACCGATCGGATACCATATCAAAATTCAAATGACGAAATTTGAAAAACAAACGAAGAGATTTTCGGCAAACTCGACAAAAAATTTCAGAAAACCGGTTTAGAGAGAAAAAACTGTAAAAAGTGCAAACAACATTAAAACAAAAAATATGTAAAAAAGACAAGATGCAATTTGCAGAGCAATGGTGGAAATAGAACAAAAAGTTCCATCGCTTTCTTGGTCAAAAAAATCAAAAAAAGTTGTTGGTCGTCACTTTATTTTTTTTAAAAAAAATCCTTTTCAACCCAGAAAACTTCCAAGAATTTTCGTATTCCGCTTCCACCATTGCTTTGCAAATCTTGTCTAGTTTTTAACATATTTGTTTTTTTTTTTGAAATTTGAAATCGAAAACCGGTCTACCGGATAAGCTGTATTACCGCGGTTTGTGAACCCTGCCTAGAAATGCATACTAGTACAGCTTTGTAGGTTGTCAATACGGATTCTGCATTTGTTCTGCACAGTCAGCGCGCGTACCCGTAGATTCCAGTTCAGTTCCCACCTTTGGCGAAAACAGAGCAACCACTTGCGCGCCTGCAAAAACAGAGCAGGCACTTGGAAAAACAGAGGAACCACCACTCGCGGAGAGCCGGAGAAAAAGAAAAGTCAAGAAAGGAAACACCACCCAGGGAACAAAGGCCGCAGCCGGGAACAAGTATATGCCAACGACAGACGGACAGAGCATATCAAATCGAGAGCCTGCAGACTGCAGTCATGGTACATGTACAAGGAGGCGCTCAAAACTCACACTTGCTGGAAGAAACTACTACCGTCCACGCACATAAATTCACAACACGAACATGCGATTCTACATGGGAGGGAACCTTTGTGCTGTAACTGTGTTCGTGTCTGATTCCTAACCCTGTATTTGGTTTGGAGTTGCTAACCGAGCTGATTGCAAGATTTCTGAGACCGGGGCCAAGAATATACATGGGTCTTTGTGAAATCGACGCCAAAAAGTCTGGCAGCAGGAGATCAAAACTACTACTCCGTATATATATATACCAATATACAAACATGTAGTACTAGTACAAGATTTACTGAATCGGCCGACCGCGCGCCGGTTCTCTGCTCTAGTGGCCGAAGCAGTCGACGAGGATGGACACGGCCGTCTCGGCGCCCAAACCGGCCCCGGCGCTGGATCCCCTGCTTCCGCTTCTTGCAGCCGCGGACACGGCGCTGTCACCGCCGCCGCGCGCGGACGTCGAAGTCGTGGGCTGTGCTTCCGTGACCGTCTCGCCAGAGCCTCTCCACCGCCGACGAACAGGCGCCGGCAAGGCTCGCGACGACATCGTTTCGTTGGCCGACGGACGGGGAGATGGCAACGAACCTAGCTAGCTACTAGTGCTGTTAGTCCAAGATGATCCAGGGGAGCGGGAGCGGGAGCGGGAGCGGGAGCACGTCTTGTTAGAACTGCCATTGTCGAGGCGGTGGTAGTTTTATAAGGGGAGACGGGATGCTTCCTGCAAGACATCCCGCCAACCTTAGGAATTGGAATAAGTTTACGTTGGGACTCCCTTCCTCGCGAATTGTTGTATAGTAGGGAGATATGTTATTTAGTCGACGAATGCTATGCTCGCACGGTATGGACGGAGCTAAAGGGTGGATAAGGTGGGCCGCGGCCCACCCTGAGATCCAGCCTAGTAGGTTCTTAAGCACTGTAGCCTATGCTATAGTAGCTTTTTTCTTTTTCTTTTCCTCCGTTTTCCCTAGGTCCGCCCACCCAAACCAGTCCAGTTGACATTTGGCTCACCATACGACTCGGGCCTGGCTCCGCCACTGCCGCAAGGCGTGACACAAACCTTCTCATGCCAATTTTGCACTTTGAGTCTGTGTGGTGTAGATGACGAAATAAAACTGTTTCAAAACGAACAAAACAAACCTTTGTGCTACTTAGGATTTGCATATAATTATGTTATTAGTATGCAAAATACATATTTTCAATTCACCCTCATCTTCTTATGTGATTTAATTTCTCAATCGTACAACTAACAATGTACGACCTGTGTGGAGGTATGCATGACTTCCATAGAAGAACGTCAAACTCACCTTCATGTTTTACATTTCCAGACATGACATCTTGTAGTGTTATCCTTGGAATATTTTCCTCGTCAGGACAAGTTCTGCGCTTATTCCAAACTGCAAACTCGTCATTCTTGATCTGATAAGCCACATGTTTACTTTTTCTCACAAGATTATACGGGCTCTCACCAAACAAAGAAACATTGTGTTGTATACCTTTATTGAAACATGCTAGGTATACCCTCCACTGTTGAGAAACAAAATTATTCTGTAGAATGCATGAGATCATATTGGCACTGATAAATGTTCCATCGAGCCTTGTAGCTATCTCCATAGCTATGGATTCCAGCTCAGGGTGATCGCAAGAGTATAAGCTTCCAAAAGTGAGAACCTTGAAGAAATACCAATATGCGTCTGGTGGTAAAAACTCTAACACAAGAGCTTGCGTAGTACCGATCTTTTGAACTTGGTGTGATCTACTCGTGATAATAATTCTGCTACCTTGTCCAAGGTAGACACCATATGACCAGTAAAAAATGTCCCATGCCACCTCATCAACGTCCCCTGAGAGTTCGATAATAATTAGTACTCTCTCATTCTCGACCAATGCATCGTTCCTATGCATAGTGACACCTTTCATGGTGTGAAGATTACCAATGTTTATGTCATAACCACTGAATGTCATCACCTGAGAAAAGTAGTTGCGCACTTTTGCGTCATTGCAAACATGTGCAATTATGGTGCTCTTTCCAACCCATGGTGGACCAACAATTGGTAGAACACGTACACTTTCTGTTACTAGATGGTCCTTTTGCATCAAAAAATCCATGATCCTCTCGATTTCCATTTGACGACCAAACATGCAACTGCCAATATACAAGTGCATGCTATAAGGTTGTCTGTATAGTGGAGGATAATTTTTCAAAAACATGACGAGCCCTTTCATATCCTCTATGATATTATTCAAATTGTCTAGCACTTGTTGCAGATCTTTGTCCCTATGCGTATCACTGGCGACATTCGGCTCACCATACGACTCGGGCTTGGCTCCGCCACTGCCGCAAGGCGTGACACAAACCTTCTCATGCCAATTTTGCACTTTGAGTCTGTGTGGTGTAGATGACGAAATAAAACTGTTTCAAAACGAACAAAACAAACCTTTGTGCTACTTAGGATTTGCATATAATTATGTTATTAGTATGCAAAATACATATTTTCAATTCACCTTCATCTTCTTATGTGATTTAATTTCTCAATCGTACAACTAACAATGTACGACCTGTGTGGAGGTATGCATGACTTCCATAGAAGAACGTCAAACTCACCTTCATGTTTTACATTTCCAGACATGACATCTTGTAGTGTTATCCTTGGAATATTTTCCTCGTCAGGACAAGTTCTGCGCTTATTCCAAACTGCAAACTCGTCATTCTTGATCTGATAAGCCACATGTTTACTTTTTCTCACAAGATTATACGGGCTCTCACCAAACAAAGAAACATTGTGTTGTATACCTTTATTGAAACATGCTAGGTATACCCTCCACTGTTGAGAAACAAAATTATTCTGTAGAATGCATGAGATCATATTGGCACTGATAAATGTTCCATCGAGCCTTGTAGCTATCTCCATAGCTATGGATTCCAGCTCAGGGTGATCGCAAGAGTATAAGCTTCCAAAAGTGAGAACCTTGAAGAAATACCAATATGCGTCTGGTGGTAAAAACTCTAACACAAGAGCTTGCGTAGTACCGATCTTTTGAACTTGGTGTGATCTACTCGTGATAATAATTCTGCTACCTTGTCCAAGGTAGACACCATATGACCAGTAAAAAATGTCCCATGCCACCTCATCAACGTCCCCTGAGAGTTCGATAATAATTAGTACTCTCTCATTCTCGACCAATGCATCGTTCCTATGCATAGTGACACCTTTCATGGTGTGAAGATTACCAATGTTTATGTCATAACCACTGAATGTCATCACCTGAGAAAAGTAGTTGCGCACTTTTGCGTCATTGCAAACATGTGCAATTATGGTGCTCTTTCCAACCCATGGTGGACCAACAATTGGTAGAACACGTACACTTTCTGTTACTAGATGGTCCTTTTGCATCAAAAAATCCATGATCCTCTCGATTTCCATTTGACGACCAAACATGCAACTGCCAATATACAAGTGCATGCTATAAGGTTGTCTGTATAGTGGAGGATAATTTTTCAAAAACATGACGAGCCCTTTCATATCCTCTATGATATTATTCAAATTGTCTAGCACTTGTTGCAGATCTTTGTCCCTATGCGTATCACTGGCGGTGAAAAATATATGCTTGGCAGGATTAAATTTGGATAAGGCAAATGAATGACTCACATCATAACCCTTCACTTCAGTTTCTTGGCTCCTCAAACTCTCCATGATGAAGTATCCACTGTACATTTCTTTCCTCAGTAAATTTAACTGATGTATAATTGCCTGGTTTGTGATCTGTCGTCCCTCCGCCTCCTCGATGATGATACTAACTCGCAGCAATAGCCGTTCCAGATTGTGTAGCTTCTTGTCCGTCGTGGTTGTAGTTGTCATCTTTGAGTACTTGTCAACCAAGAAAACTATCCCACCCATAATGGCTTTGAAATGTACCGCCATTGGGAAATCAAACAGTCCTTACAAGATTTGGCTATTGATCACTAGGAGCTCACGGTGGATCTTTTTATGGGCATTAATGTTTAGTGTAGATGTGGAGTAGCTGGTTGAACATTGATCCTTGTCTTATATGGTTGCCAAGCATTGAGCGGACTGTCCAAGGGAGGACCTTTACATGATGACAGATATATATTGCACTTCAACTTTCACAAAACTTATGAGGTAGCATAGAATTTAACACCATATTCTTAGGATTTAACGCTTATGTGGAGGAACCTTCGGAACGAACAACCGAGCATTGCCAAATGTACGTAAAGTATAATATACAATAGGACAAGCAGTGAACCTTGTAGTTGCATTCAGGAAATTTTTTGGAAGGAACACTCCAGATAATTTATGCCCCCACAAATGAACCATATAGTACATTGTTATCCTGCTCCTTCCGGCACTGGCGCTGCACGTCCGCCACCTCCGCCCCCGCCGCTCCGACTCGTGCCCACACTGTGTGCCAGCGCCCAGCTCTGCAACATTTCGAGGATAGCACCACTAGAACAAATTTTGTTGTTGTCCTAGAACATTTCTTTCCACCGCCAAGAACAAGTTGTTTCTCAGTCTCAAACATACTCACTTCGTTTCTTTTTATATGACGCCGTTGACTTTTTCATTAAATTTTGATCAATAATATAGATTTAAATAGTTACCTTTTGAACGTGAAACAAATATCATTGGATTCATCATCAAAAGCGCGTTAAAAGTAACTTACACACTTAGATACTTACACAAATATTTATAGATAAGACGAATGGTCAAAGTAATGAAAAAAACAACGGTGTCATATAAAAAGAACAGAGGGAGTAATTTTTTCTTCATACGAGGTTTTCGCCACGGTTGTCCCAAATAACTATGAGCCGTTCATTTGAATAGATCTCGAGGAGCAAAATGAAGTCTTGGCAAAAAAAAACAAAGTTCTTCACGGGCGTGTCACGAGAAGAACTTGCTGATTGGCTTACGTGAATAAAATGTGTCAAGTAGAAATAAACTCAAACATTTTTTTTCTCTTAACGTAATTTTTTTACTGTGACGGTGAAACCTGTGTGTAGCATGATTTCCCAATGATGTAACGTGAGTGTTTGTTCTGTTACATGAAAACATATACGATAGTTTGTCACGTTGGTCGATGATGCGTATTCTACAGAAACTCTACGTTACTGCTCTCCGGAAATTCCATGCATTATGTCCCGGGCGTCATAAATGCCATCAGACGAGGTTTTTGTGCTCTCG
>LAPY01005325.1:18730-30837 GCA_000970635.1 Eragrostis tef | reverse complement strand
AAGAGATCAAATGAAATCGGTACCATACGCTTCAGCTGTCGTAAGATTACAGCGACGACCAGGTAACCATGTTCCGTAATTACTACGCAACGGGGTTTTTCTCTGCTCCGAAACTGGAGATCACTGAGAAGACGATCGATGACGACCCGGCGCACGGTCAATGCTACGAACAGGGAGGAGGGGAGACAGCCCTCGCTTTCGTTTAAAACCTTGAAGCGGTCCACCGTCAGGAAACGTACGTACGTTGCGTGCCGGACTGACCTGACCGGCGGTGTCGTGCCCTGGCCATCCAAGCAAACCGGTGACGGCGGCCGCGGCAACGTACGGACGCGGGCGACGGCCGTTGTTTGTTCATGGGCCCGCCGTTGGTTGCCGGGCGCGTCGACCGCGCAGACATACACAAGTACACGTGTTCTTGTTCCGCGCGTCCTGGATGTTGTTTCCGGGCTGGCCCTGTTTGGAACGTGCTTCTCACCACCTGAGCTGCGGGCACAAGATACCAAACTGATCATTTATGCGGCAGACAAGCTGTAAAAGGAAAGGTTGTGTATATATATGTGTCCTTCCTTCATGGATGAACAGTCAGACATAGTGGAACTGAAGCAGAGCGCGGGCTCGCTCCGTCGCCGGACTGGTGCGTATATATGGCAGCTACTCTTTGGGCAAAACATATACTTCCTCCCTTCTTCATTGGATTGATGGCGTTAATTAGGACATGACTGTTTGACTTGTACGTAGCTGGTGCAAATTGGTTGTCTGAAACGTCAACATTTAAAAAAAAACATAGAGAGACTAATTGATATAGTAAGTCTATATAAGCCTTTTTCTATGTATACCTTTATTCATATTCAGATGCACTCATCGTTCTCGGAAAGTCCACACTTAATCTACGGAGCCCTCGTCACCAAATTCTCTCTACTGTCAAGAAACTGGCTTCACAAAACCAACACCTGTATAGCAGCCAATGTGCTAGCTGATGTAGTCATGTGCATCGTTGAGCACGCATAATTGAGAGGTCATCGGTTATTGCACATCAATCAAGATCGAGATGACAAAATGGCAGCCTTACTGTATTCAAATTTAGGCATGAAAGACGTGCTGATAGTTCTGAGCAACGACAAAAGCACAAACAACTGAAATTTGAGAACAAAAGGCTGACGTACAGAGGTTAACTGAAAATGGGTAACTGGACATTCAGCTTCCTATCTGTATCTGTACGGAAAATAACTATGAGTAATACATCATGTCAACTTCGTGAACAAACAAGCGTTCCACTGGCGGAGCCAGGCGTCGGCCAGCCGGGGCCACGGCCCCCCCTTCCCGGATGTAATTTCTCAGGCAGGCAGTAATGTATTAGCAGTAATTAGTGATCAACTCAGTGATTTAGCGCAGACAACACAGCTCGCCGATGTCGTCTCATTCTTGACTTCCGTGCTAGACTTGTTGCGGTATCTGATATATTGCTGTTCACGTCGTCTCCGTAGCAATGGAAGGCCTTATACACGCACACCTGTAGCTGTAGAGCATCAGCCTACACCGTTCTTTCCTTTTTCTGTTGCTATCGGGACACAACTGCTTTAAGCATGCTAGGTGTTTTGTTCATGGGCCCGCCGTTGGTTGCCGGGCGCGTCGACCGCGCAGACATACACAAGTACACGTGTTCTTGTTCCGCGCGTCCTGGATGTTGTTTCCGGGCTGGCCCTGTTTGGAACGTGCTTCTCACCACCTGAGCTGCGGGCACAAGATACCAAACTGATCATTTATGCGGCAGACAAGCTGTAAAAGGAAAGGTTGTGTATATATATGTGTCCTTCCTTCATGGATGAACAGTCAGACATAGTGGAACTGAAGCAGAGCGCGGGCTCGCTCCGTCGCCGGACTGGTGCGTATATATGGCAGCTACTCTTTGGGCAAAACATATACTTCCTCCCTTCTTCATTGGATTGATGGCGTTAATTAGGACATGACTGTTTGACTTGTACGTAGCTGGTGCAAATTGGTTGTCTGAAACGTCAACATTTAAAAAAAAACATAGAGAGACTAATTGATATAGTAAGTCTATATAAGCCTTTTTCTATGTATACCTTTATTCATATTCAGATGCACTCATCGTTCTCGGAAAGTCCACACTTAATCTACGGAGCCCTCGTCACCAAATTCTCTCTACTGTCAAGAAACTGGCTTCACAAAACCAACACCTGTATAGCAGCCAATGTGCTAGCTGATGTAGTCATGTGCATCGTTGAGCACGCATAATTGAGAGGTCATCGGTTATTGCACATCAATCAAGATCGAGATGACAAAATGGCAGCCTTACTGTATTCAAATTTAGGCATGAAAGACGTGCTGATAGTTCTGAGCAACGACAAAAGCACAAACAACTGAAATTTGAGAACAAAAGGCTGACGTACAGAGGTTAACTGAAAATGGGTAACTGGACATTCAGCTTCCTATCTGTATCTGTACGGAAAATAACTATGAGTAATACATCATGTCAACTTCGTGAACAAACAAGCGTTCCACTGGCGGAGCCAGGCGTCGGCCAGCCGGGGCCACGGCCCCCCCTTCCCGGATGTAATTTCTCAGGCAGGCAGTAATGTATTAGCAGTAATTAGTGATCAACTCAGTGATTTAGCGCAGACAACACAGCTCGCCGATGTCGTCTCATTCTTGACTTCCGTGCTAGACTTGTTGCGGTATCTGATATATTGCTGTTCACGTCGTCTCCGTAGCAATGGAAGGCCTTATACACGCACACCTGTAGCTGTAGAGCATCAGCCTACACCGTTCTTTCCTTTTTCTGTTGCTATCGGGACACAACTGCTTTAAGCATGCTAGGTGTAGGGCTTAATTGAGCTTAATTTTGCTGTTAAAGGATTTGCTAATTGCGCGGCCCCTCCTTGGTTTTATGTCTGGCTCCGCCACTGAAGCGTTTCTATTTCATAGTTGAGTTGAACTAAAATTATTGACTGCGTGATGGAAGTTCAGAACTCGTGAATGGCATCTAAAACGCTTGAACTCACACGAACTGCAATGCAACTTCCTCTGCTCTGCTTCACTCCTTTGCGGCGCCACTGCCACAGGATTTGCCCTTCAAATCCTTGAGCGAGCGTCAATCAAGTCCTTCTCCAGGGCGGCGTACCTCTCCCGAGGAAGGTGCGGAGCGGGCGGAGGCGTCTCCTTCCTCCACAGCAACGCGCGCCTGCGAAGAAGGGATGCGTCGTCCTCCTCCTCGGGGATGCTGGCGAGCCACTGGTCGCGGACCCCGGGCGGGCCGAGGTGGCCGGGGCCGAGCGGTGTGGAGTATAAAGTATTTCGCGCGAAATATACATTGAAATCAGGCTACGTATATGCCCATCTAGTACAAACTTTTTTTTTGCGGATGTAGTACAAACTTTAATACTGATCCATGCACAAACTTAATACTGCTAATCCAGGGATTTCACTAATTAAGGTGAAGTCAGTACCCACTTTTGTAGCCGAAGACAATAAAGATCAAACCTCGACATAGCCAATTCTCATGGGTCTTCATAATTGAACACAAGCATCATCATATTTACATTTCATTTATGCAACGACATTATAACTAAGGCACAAAGACCATATATAAACAGACACGTGTGCAGCAACATTATAAGTTTTGCAAGTGGTGCTGACATGATAGTTAAATTATGGGAGGTTCATAAAGGTTAAATCTTATTATAAGAGTCTTTTTGTTGTTCATCTATATTGCTGAAAGAGTGATTTTTTTCATCATAGGGGGCATATGCCCACCCTAATTTAGTTTTATTACTAGGGTCAAATTTATTAACCAAATCCAACATTTATATTTAAATATATCACATATGAGGTATATCAGATCATAATTAGACATACGCTATCACATTACTATTTGACAGTTGTCAAACTAGCTATCTAATACGTCACCCTGGGGACACACGCCCCATTCTGAAAAGAACTTTTCCACTGTTGATATCAGTTAAAAGCTTACAACACCTGCACAACCAATATACATAATTCACTCATTATTTGATCACTTTGTTGCAGACATCATCTCCATAATAAGCTCATCATTCATGATATTAACTTCAAACCATTGGAACAACCCATCAAACCATTGGAATAAGCGTCCAACAATCTCAGCACAAATGCCATAAGGCATGACCTTTGTCTGACCTGTTGAAGCTTGAACAATTTTCTCCAATACTTTGAGTTTGTTATCCACAAATGTCGAACAAATGCATGTATACAGCTACGACCTTCATCTAGAGGACATCATTGCTTGGTACCATGTGCTACTCTGCCTCCTCCTACTTGCACATCAGTTCTTAGAATATTTATCCCTTCCGGAATTATGTTGTTTTAGTTTCCGCCGTTTCCTTGTTAATTCTCTGAAATTATGCCCCCCCTGCCACTATTCCGCAATTCCCAATATGCTACACATATACTTCCTCTGTCCTAAAATAGATGTCGTTGTTGACTTTTTTAACCGCTCGTCTTATTCAAATTTTTTGTGCAAATCTTACTTATTTTTTACAATTTATTTTATCATTGAATGTATTTTAATAATAACATATTTATTTTTATATTTATTTTTTTTAATAAGATGAAGGGTCAAACACAATGTCTGACAATAACTATTTTGTGACGGAGGGAGTAAGGACAAGGGCAATGCATTGCGCCGCCTCATGCTGCACGTTGACATCAGCTTGCCACCATTTTTCGAAACTTGCAAGTTTGGTTAAGGCAGGAGAGGAAAACAATCCGCTGCCGTCAAGGACCGACATGCCTCGTCCCATGCGATGTGTTGATATGTACGTATACTCGCATGTTTGCTAATGCTCGCATGATTAACATAATATGGTGATGGTACAATGGCACACGCAACGAAATATCAGGCTGCGTGTTGCTTTTACTACCTGGGTTGGGTAAAGGCAGCCGAGACTTGCAAGTAATTAAGGCGCGATCGATTGATGGAAAAGGCTTTTTGCGAGGGGATTGATGGAAAAGTTTGGAAAGATACGTAAAGTTTGTTCAGATTATAAAATGTTTCCAGCGTGATTTGAGTGTTGTTTGGAGTCCTGTCACTGAACGCAGAATGTATCCATATTTACTTTTCTCTGATTGTACAACAAGGTCATAAAAATAAGTTTGATGTGCAGAGTACTCATAAACCCATGAGCGTAGTGGACAAAATTAAAGGGCATTTGCCAAAGAAGTTTATTTTTAGATGCCAATTACATATTCGGTTTTTTTTAGACTTTGCAAAAACGGTTCTGTTTTTTGAACTCAAAGTTATCGTTAGGTCCTCAAGGGTCCTGTTTTTTGAACTTGAAGCTACCGTTAGGTCCTCTTTTGAGATTCTGTTAACTAAAGCCTCTTTTTCAAATTAAAAGAAACCAAAAATCCTATGGAAAAACATGAAATGACCGCACTGCCGTTGTCACTCCTTTCTTCTTCTCCCCTGCTCTTCTCTATTCTCCCGAGCTGATTTCGCTCTCTCCAATTCTCCGTGCTCTTCTCCTCCCAAAATCCTAACCCTAACAGCGCCATTCACCCTCGCCTCGGCCCACCGCGTCGCGCGCCACTGCCTCGACTGGCCGCACCAGTCGCTGGCCGCGCACACTGCGGCGTCGTGGCGCGCCGTTCTTCCCTGTCCTGGTCGCGCCCGACGACAGCGCATCCGGGCGCCATGGAGGTGGGGATTGGAGGCGAGAGGGGTGGGGCATCTGGGCACGGTTGAGGAGGGAGGGGAGCCTGTGCTGCAGCACGAGGTCGTCATGGCTGAAGTCTTGAATCCTTGATGCAAGGAAAGCATGAACTCATCTATGGAGAATGCCTGTGCATTTCTAAATGGCGTCTGTGCAAATTTTCTCTCTCTTTTTTTTTCCATTTTCCTGATATTTTGACGCATGTTTATCTGTTCAAGGTCTTTTGTCAAATTGGAATGAGAATTTCCTATAGAATATTCGAAATTATGTATATTCGGCACAAACTTATTTAAATATCCGATTTTGAAGTTCTATGATGTTAGTAAAGAAAACATGACCAGATTTGCACTTCGTTGTCAAAACAAAATCGATTTTACAAAGAACATATTGGTCTTTTTTCAAACCATTTAATACCGTCATCTGCTGTTAACAGAATGGAACCTACCTTTTGCTTTAAGTTCAAAAAATAAGACTTTTTTTGCAAATTTGAAAAAAAGAGACCGAATTCCTAATTGACATTAGAAAAATAGACCGTATATGCAAATACCCCCAAAGTTAACGGTCTGTCCCTCTGCTTCTGATCGCCGAGGAGACGGTTGACGCTGTGCCTTTGTAATTATCCCACGCTGTTTCGGTGCTTACAGGTAGTTATTCCAGGTGGTTTGGGACAACGGCGCGCCGTCGAGAACCTACGGAAAGCAATGGAGAGAAAGTTGGTCCCATTTGAGGCGTCCTTCACCACTTACCCAGACGGCGAAATCGAATCCCTCCCCGGTCCATGGGCGACAGCGGCGTGCACATCTCCACGCAGCGCGCGCGCGCGTCGCCCCCTGGTGGTCACTCGCTGTCCCGGCCGCGGCGACCGCGAAGCTGCCCGTAGGATTCTTTCTATTCTAGGACGGTCGAAGCGACCAAGGGGAAGCGGACAAGAACAGATCAATCATCCAGAGGAAGCACATGTATGTTGTAATACTACGCGATGGTGATCATGGAACCGAAACCAACGATTAACAATGGCACGTTCCGTTGCGTTCTCGGCTAGTTCTCCCTTCTCATCATCACCATCAGCCGTCGGCAGGTTGCAGGTTGCGTGCGGGGGACGGCGAGCGGCGAGTCGTGCCGTATATACGCAGAGAGAAGAAAATGTCGCGGGGCTGCTGATTGATGGAGGGATTTGTTTAACCGGTCGTCCCTCTCAGGGGGACGCGTCTGTTTGCCTGTCCAGCCTAAATACTTGGATGAGTAAGTCCTGTGTGACCGCGCGAGCTTTGTGGGTTGACTGTCTCAGAAATAATTTCTTCCGACAAACTGTCAATACAGAAAGAGAGAGAAAAAAAGGAAAGATTCAAATCAACTTCAACGAATTGCTAGGTACGGAGTACTAGCAAATAGTTTCTGCAAATAAATCTTTCAGTAGGAAGCGACGTCACCCACGACCATGAGATGCTTGTGATGACTTCTTAGATTGCTAACTAAAACTGGCTTAGTCTTTCGAAGACGCTAATACAGTAGAGTGCATGTGTGTGTATTCATAGAAGAGTATTCGTGCGTGTTTGTGAGTGTCTTTGTTGTGTCATTTGGAAAGTAGTTCCTTCCAGTGTGACGTGCACTTTCCAGAACCGGCTCAATGCGTTCCATTCCATAGTTACTACCAATGCCGACACGACGGCTCCGAATCGGAGAAGGACGACGGACAACCACCCGGAGCAGCAATGCTGCGGAATGGGGACAGAGGGAAGGCAGGAGACAGTCCTCACTTTCGTTGAAAACCTTGAAGTGGTCCACCGTCAGCAGGAAACGTGGCAGTGTCGTGCCCTGACCATCCACGCAACCCCGTTACCCCCGGCCGGCCGCCCATGTTTATTCATTCATTCATTCATTCACTGCTTCGCCCTTCCGGTGACGCGATGGCAGCAGCAGCTACAGCAATCACAGTGAAGTACGGATGCGTACGACGGCGACGGAATATTGTTGTTGTTCCAATTGTACAATGTAAATTTTCATTTTAAAATAGTGTAGAGAAAATGAAGCTGGAAAATAAATATCCTATTTAAATAGGATATTTATTTGTCAAACAAATAATTTTTTAAATGGAACAGATAAGTTGTATTACTAGAACAATTTATTTAATGGGTTGGAACAAATATTATAGAACAAACTATGGATTGGAACTCTGCCCGGTTCGGGCTAGTTCAGTCGGCGTCACAAAACCAACACATGCAGCAGCCAATGTGCTGATGTGCAAATGCAGAGCATCCATAATTGAGAGGCTAATGCTCATTAAGTAAGATCGAGATGACAAAATGGCAGTCTTATGGTAAACAAATTCAGGCATGAAAGATAAAATGATAGTGCTTAGCAATGACAAAAGCACAGACAACCGAAATTTGATAACAAAAACACTGACACGGAGGTTAACTGAAAATGGGTAACTGGATATTCAGCATCCTATCTATATGTGTATCGAAAACTCCTACTTGTCTGACCTAAACAACTACGAGCAATGCATTACCGTCATGAATAAAACAAATAAGCATTCCTACTTCCTAAAATATGAATGACTGTAACTGACGGTGACCTAGTTCCTGCAGGAAATTTGGCTGTCAAGATATAGTTCAAGTGAGTTGCATTTCAGACAATAGTGCTTCACCAGAACAAGGGCAGCCATTGCAAAATTTTCTATAAACTGCATGTAACTGCCAAACAAATGGTTCAAAGTGCAAACACAAGTATATGCAATCCATAACTGATATGAACTAAAATTGGTCGCAGCATGATACTGTGCACTGATGGAAGTTAGAATAGCAGAACTGCAGAAATTATTTCTTCAAGGAGCTCTCTATGGTTATCCATCGAGCTAGCATTAAGAAGGCCGATAAGATAACGTTATGGATAGAACAGAATCATTAGCTAGATTTTTGTTTCTCTTTTTGCTTACTTTTTTTGGTTTAATTTTGTACTTTTGTTACTTCTTTTTATTAATTAATAAAGTACTGTAGGGGGAGACCCCTCCAGTTTCCATCAAAAAAAAGTTAGAATAGCAACGCAAGTGTTGAATGACAACTGAAACGCTAAAACTCACATGAACTTTCTAGATAATGAGAAAATTACATTAATCCCGGCCTTGGCTTTCAAAGACGCTACAACCAGGGTAGCCTTGACCTTTAGGAAAGATTCACTCCTTGGGCATAGAATTTATGTAGTGACATTAGAGTTTTGCAAGTGGTGCTGACATGATAGTTAAATCATGGTAGGTTCATAAAGATTAAATCTTATTATATAGTCTTTTTTTCTGTCCATCTGTGTATTGCTAAAAGAGTGATTTTTTTCATCATAGGGGGATATGCCTAGTCTAATAATTGAGTTTTTACCAGGGTAAAATTTATTAGCGAAATCCAAAATTTATATTTAAATATGTCGCATATACGAGGTAGATCAGATCATAGTTAGACATACGCTATCGCGTCACTATAAAATGGTTGTCGAACTATATATTTACACACTCTGGGGGCATACGCCCCGTTCTGAAAAGAACCTTTTCACAGTTGAGATCAGTTAAAAGCTTTCAGCATCTGCACAATAGATATATATAAGTCACTCATTATTTGATCATTTTGTTGCAGACATCATCTCCATTAATAAGTTCATCATTCGCGATTTCGAGAATACGCGTCTGGGCTTTGTTAATTACAATTGTAGGCTCAAATTTCCTTGACCTATTTTCCATCCCTATTAATTAATATACTTGTTGGTTATCAACTTATGGCAGCTACTTGGTTATTCGTATTTTTTTTAGGTTTGTCAACCTTTTAACTTCAAAACAATGATCGAAACAAGACATTGAACCATTGGAATAAGCCTCCAGCAACATCAGCACACACATGCCATACGACATGACCTTTGCAAGACATGCTGAAGCTTGATCCATTTTCTCCAATATTTTGAGTTTCCTACCCACAAATGTCGAACAAGTGCATGTATAAAACTACCACCTTCATCTAGAGGACATCATTGCTTGATACCATGTGCTACTCTGCCTCCTCCTACTTACACATCAGGTCTTAGCATATTTGTCCCTTCCTGAATTCCGTCCTTTTAGTTTCAGCCGTTTCCTTGTTAATTCTCTGAAAACTGAAGTACCTATGAAGGTGTCTGTTTCCCTACATCGTCCCACATGAGGCTTATGTCAGTCGAGCCACTACTCCGCACTTCTCGATATGCTATTATAAGCACAAGTGCAGTGCATTGCGCCTTATGCTGCACGTTGACATGAACTCGCCACCATTTTCCGAAACTTGCAAGTTTGATTAAGGCACGAGAAGAAAACAATATGCTGCCGTCAAAGACCGACATGCCTTGTCCCATCCGATGTGCTGATATGTTCGTATATTCGTATGTGCTAATGCTCGCATGATTAACATGGTGATGGTACAATGGCACACGCAATGAAATATCAGGCTGCGTGTTGCTTTTACTACCTGGGTTGGGTAAAGGCAGTGGTAGATAAAGCGGCGACTTGCAAGTAAGGCGCGATTGATGGACGGATGGATGGAAAAGTTTTTTTTTTATCATATGGATGGAAAAGTTTGGAAAGATACGTAGAGGTAAAGTTTGTTCAGATTATATATAAAATGTTTCCAGTGTGATTTGAGTGTTGTTCGGAGTCCTATTATTACCTGAACATGCACCGAATGCATCCATGCATATTTATTTCTGAAGAAATTGAACCATGAACTTGGTGTCAATTCAAATCAACGTGGAGAAGGGCTGATAATGTTGTTGCCCCCTAGTATGTCGGCTGGTTTCATGTAAGAATTTGCCTTGCAGTGAAGAAAACGAGCCAACACATTTTACGAGGTTAATTAAAGGATAATGAAATAAAAAAAATTCTCATGTCCGACTTATTTGTAGGATCGGAGAACTAATACTACTTTAAAAACCAAGCCAGCCAACATCCAAATGATATACTAGTAGTATAGTAGGTAGTTTGTCTCCCATTGTACAACACGGTCATAAAAAATAAGTTTGATGTACTCATAAAACCACGAGCATATATATAGTGGACAAAATTAACGGTTTCTCTCTCTGCTTCGATCGCCGAGGAAACGGTTGACGCTGTACCTTTGTACTATTTAGTGCTTACATATTCAGCCTGTTCGGTAGGCTGTAGCTATAAAAAAATAACTGCAAACACTGTAGCTGCTGCAAAAACACTGTAGCGACTGCAGAAGAAATAACTGAAACACTGTAGCTGCTGCAAAACAGCTGCTGCAAAACAGCCAGGCAAACTTGGCTATTCCAGGTGGTTTGGGACAACGTCGAGGAAGTTACGGGAAGCAATGGGGAGAAGTTTGGTCCCGTTTGAGGCGTCCTTCACCACTTCCCGAGACGGACGGCATCGAATCCCAAATGGGCGCAGCATGTGCAAGCAACGGCGTGCACGCAGCACGCGCGCGCGTCGCCCCCTGGTGGTCACTCGCTGTCCCGGCCGCGGCGACCGCGAAGCTGCACGCAGGATTCTTTCTATTCTAGGACGGTCGAAGCGACCAAGGGGGAAGCGGACAAGAAGAATAGATCGATCAATCGATCAGCCAGGGAAATCACATGTATGTAATACGCGATGGTGATCATGGAACCGAAAAACCAACGATTAACAATGTCGTCGGCACGTTCCGTTGCGTCCTCGGCTAGCTAGCTAGTTCTCCCATCCCATCATCATAATCAGCCGTCGATCGGGCGGTTGCGGGTTGCGTGCGGGAGACGGCGATCGGTGAGTCGCCGCGTATATATGCAGAGAAAACAAAATGGCCTGGTTGATTGAGACATGGTGGAATTTGTTTAGCCGGTCGCTTCAGGTGGCCGTGTCTGTTGCCTGTCGAGCCTAAACACTTGGATGAGTGCTAACTAGTCCGGTGTGACCTTGAGGGTCTCTGTGGGTTGACTATTTTCTTGAAGAAAAAATAATAATCCGGGAAACTATCATACGAGAGAGAGAGAGAGAGAGAGTCAAATCATCTTGAACGAATTGCTAGGTAGGAGTAACAAATTGTGCCGTCCAGTGTGATTATATATACACGCACGGACTCGCGACGACCAGGTAACCATGTTCTTCCGTAATTACTACGCAACGGGGTTTTCTCTGCTCCGAAACGGAGAAGGACGACCACCCGGAGCAGAGCACGGTCAATAATTGCTGAGGAACGGGGAGGGGAGACAGCCCTCGCTTTCGTTGAAACCCTTGAATCGGTCCACCATCAGGAAACGTGCCGAACTGACCTGACCGGCGGTGTCGTGCCCTGGCCATCCAAGCAACCCCGTTTGTTGCCCCCGGCCGGCCGTCCAGGTTTATTCATTCGTTCATTCGCCGTCCTGTGACGGCGATCAGCGGCGGCAGCC
>LAPY01005325.1:8458-18525 GCA_000970635.1 Eragrostis tef | reverse complement strand
CCGTGGGCGGCGGCCCGGCGGCGCCAGCCGCAGCAATCACAGTGAAGTACGGATGCGGACGACGGCGACGGAGCCCGGCGCCGCAAGCAACCGCCGGCCGACCAGGTCGGAGGATTGTTGTTGTTCATGTGGCCACCGCCGGTTGCCATGCGCCGCAAGGAACCGTAGCTTTCGCGGGGTTATTTATTTCTCTCATGCTCTGTTTTCAGTAAGCATGCGCCGGCCAGCACCGTGCATGTGTTGCATGTACGTATGGTTCAGCTTCGTTTGTTCGCGCGGGTGAGCCTGAGACGCATGCATGATGTGTGCTTTGCAGTCTCTGAGTGCCATTGTTTTCGGGCAATCGGGCTAGCCCTTGTTTGGTACGTGCTTCTTCCGAGGGTGTGTTTGCCGCGCCAGCAGCTAGCGTATCTGCATGTACGTATGGTTCTTCTGCGTTGGTTGCTTGCATGCCATGCTTGACGTCTGCAAATACTGCTGCACTGTGGTACGTAGTTCAAGTGCCGGCCTGGCCCTGTTTTTCAATTGACGAGTGTTTGGGACGGATTTAGACAATAGGACACACATGGCCTTTTCCGTGAAACTAAACTGCCTAGGCTATCGAATACAACTCTTGTAGTTGCTCGCCAAACAAGATGCAAATGGAAATGCATAGTGTACGTACATGCATTGTTCAGGAACGAACAGGGACAGAGTGGTATTGAAACAGAGCGGCGGCTCCGTCGTCGGATGGTTGGGTGTCACAGCGCTGCTGCTACTCGCGCAAACGCATCAGTGCTAAGTTTATACTTATATATAGCCTTTTTCCAAGTATACTACCTACATCCATTCGAGTTACAATGCACTCTTTTGTTCTCGAAAACATTTCGGTGACCTTTTCTTGATTCATATGTTTCGTGCCAAGCTGCCTGCCAGCCTAGACATATATAAATTGCTGAGGGGGTCAATTTTTAACATAGAGATCAAATATTTACTGGTTTTGTATTCAATAAACTATAGTGCGTGGTATGCCTATGAATTGCAACGGGAAGAAAAATGAATTAATGAGATTAGGATTTTTTTTAACCAGATGAAATACAATGCAGCCAGATGAAGAAGACATTATTTTTTTCAGTAATAGAGTCCATCAGATAATGGTAAAATTGTTCCAAAAAACAAAGCCATAAACCATCTTCCTCTATGATAAAAGTTTATAACGAGAAACAAGCTACTCCCTCCATCCCTTTATATAAGGGATTGTAGCTTTTGAAATTTGTCCCTAAACGTAAGAGATTGTAGAGACAAGACAAATTTGAACAATAAATTTGGTGATGGATAGTTGGTGGGCTAGGCTAAAAAGATGGACAATATGGTAACTTTCTATCTTGACTATTTTTGAATTTGAATACTTCAATCCCTTATATAAAGGGATGGAGGGAGTAGTCTACATGTTTAATATTTTATATGACATGCTACATGTTCAAATTGGTTATGCTTGTATTCATGTCAGGAAACATACAATTTATTAATTCACGAAATTAGGTGTGATTTCATCCAGTAGAATCTATAAAACAATATATGAACTTTTGGTTAAATAGTAGCCTTTTTGGAGATAATTGTTTTTGGTTAAATAGTTGCCTTATAAAACAGTATATGAAATTTTGCAAGGCAACAAAAAAAATCACTTGAACATTATCTCCCAATAGGCTGTCATAAAAAAACGAGCATTTAGGAGTGCGAAGCATGAGCCGTTGGATCGAATTCCGCTCTGGTCGGCTCTTCGAAACCCTAACCTTCTCTATCCCCTCATATCACAGCGCCTCCATTGCATCTCTCATCCACTTCTGACCACCCCTTCCCCGCCGCACCTCTTGTCCACCCCTAACCACCCCTCCCCTCTCTCACACCCAAACCCAATCTCCTTATTCCTCCTTTCCCCTCTCTCACATGCGGCGGCGGTGATCGAGCGAGCGACATGAGGAACCGGGAGCTGTCCTCGCCGAGTAATACGTGTTGCAGGGGGCTTACGCGCATCTCCATCGAGTGGCTCTTGTCTAGCGCAAGAGAGGGAGGGAGGATCTGGAATTTTCTGAGACGGAGGAGCATGTCTTCACTGAGATTGCCCCTTTGGGATCACAATAGCGGTTGCATATTGGTGAAGATCGACCGGAGCAGGTAATTCTTCTTGAGCTCCTACTCCGAGCATTTCTTAGATCTCATTTCTCCGAGTGTTTACTCCTAGATTTTGATTTTTGTCCCGGATCTTGTGTTTTGCTGTTGATCCCACCTTCTCTTGCCTTATAGACCAGAAATTTGAGTCCTTTTCTGATCAGAAATGTACATCAGTAGCGTAAACCATTATAAAACAAACTCAAATTTCTTCTTTAACGTGAACACCGTGAAGAGGCTAAGAGACATATTTTACCGAGCAGGGAGAGGGAGGAAAAGTAAAATCTAGCGACTCATATCAAGTTTATTATATTGGTAGAGTAATTTATTGATGGCAATAAGGTCATTCTACTCCCAACTAAGCCAAGAGAGGCCATGTTTATGGGTCTCCTAAAGCCCATAACGGCATGTCCCAAGCATCTAATCCGACTGTGGTTCATGTCCGTGTCGGCCCGCCCAAGGCTATGTGTTGTATTTGGACCTTTGGGCCTTTAGCCACAAAAATGAGGCTAAAGCGGCCTGTTATATGTGGCTCCATAAGGGTTATCTAAAAGTGTCCCCTTCGATCATAGGAGCTAGCTATTTCTTTCCGGTTTCGTTCTCCGTCTTTGGAACTAACAATGAGGGGGCATGAGGCAACGTTGGTGGTCGAGCTAAACTCCACCGATCGTGGCTTTATGTTTTTGTAAGGGAAAATGTGACGACGGGTTAGCTAGAATTTGTGATGCTTTGTTCGGTAGTAGTTGCAACGGGCTTCATGTTGGCGGGACCGACGAGCTGTCAGGGATCATGTCGTGTTGTGCTTGGGCTGCCATGGCGCAGCCGGAGTCCAAAATCGTATTGTGCTAGGTATAGTACTATCTATGGTGTGCTTGGGAAGTCCTAAGCCATGCAAAATTATATTTGGAATTAAAGGACTAGAATTAAGCTCAGGATCACTATGGTTCATGGTTAAATCAGCACTAGGTCATCAATACAACACTTTCGTTCAACACTAGAATACTTCACTACTAGTCAGTGGACTCCAACTGTTTCGGTCAACAGCTTGTCACAAGACAACCGTGTGTGTCACACCATCGGCGACAAGCAATCGAGACCACCTTTCGATGGCCCAAACGCATGGGTTTAGCAGAAGAGAGAGGGAGGCGCCACTGAAGCAAAAGCAACCCACAAACAAACATATTCAATCAGTAGTAAAAACCAAACGCTAAAAGCCCCTTTACTCCACCCTTTTCTTCCTCACTTTTGCTGCCGTGTCACTTGCTCGTCACCAAACGCTACGCCAAAAGCAGCCACGTCCCAATCGCAATCCGTCTATCCGTCCGTCCCTCGCTCAATCCGTCTATCCGTCCGCCCCTTGCTGTGGCATTTTCCACGCTGCGTGTGCCGCGCGCGGCGCCTTTGACGAACGGAACCGAGCACGAAGCCTGTGTTGTGCTTGCATGGCGTACACGTCGGTGCGGCGCGGGAGACGACGGCTTCCGTTCCACGTCTACTGTTCTGGTCTGTTCCGCTGACGGTTGGACAAAGAAGGCGAGAGGGAATCTCGTCGTCAGCGTAGGGAATGCTGCCAATGCCCCTCCTGATTGGAACCATCATGGTTTTGGTTCTTTTTGGAGCGGATGCTCTGCAGGCACCAGCTTCTCGCCTCACCAGTCCTTTACGTGACGTGTAGTATTTTGGAGCGGATGGATACATACATACCCACACCGTATATGACATGGATTTGATATATCTACACGACACGCATACGTCAAACCGTGTACACCGTCTGTACGCCATCAGTTTCCTGTTCTTCTGCCCCGTTTTTTTCTCTCTCTTTCTCTTCCGTTTCCTGTTTATCGGCCTTTTTATTTCTTTTCTCTCCAGTTTCCTGTTCTGCTGCCCCCGTTTTTCCTTTTTTTCTATCTTCAGTTCCCTGTTTTTCTGCCCCGTTTTGTTTTGACCCTTCAGTTTCCTTCTTTTCTTCTCCTTATTTTTTTCTCTTCAGTTTCCCTTTTTTGTGCCCCGTTTTTCTTTTTTTTCTCTCTCTTCAGTTTCCTTTTTTCTTTCCTGACCCGGTTTATCCTCTCTTTTTTCTCACTTCAGTTTCCTGTTTTTCTGCCACCATTTTGTTTTGCTCCTTCAGTTTCCTTGTTTTCTTCTCTTTAGTTTTTTTTTCGCCCCAGTTTTTCTTTATCTTTTTCCTCTTCAGTTTCTTTTTTTCTGCCCCCTTTTTGTTTTGCCCCTTCAGTTTTCTTGTTTTCTTCTTATTTTTTTTCTCTTGAGTTTCCTTTTTGCTGCCCCCGTTTTCCCCTTTTTTTATCTCTTCAGTTTCCATTTTATCCGCCCAAGTTTTGTTTTGCCCCTTCAGTTTCCTTGTTTTCTTCTCCTTATTTTTCTCTCTTCAGTTTCCTTTTTTCTGCTCCCGTTTTTCCTTTTTTTTATCTCTTCAGTTTCCTTTTTATCTGCCGAAGTTTTGTTTTGCCTCTTCAGTTTCTTTGTTTTCTTCGCCTTGTTGTTTTCCCTTCAGTTTTTTTTTTCTGCCCCGTTTTTCCTATTTTTTTCCTCCTTCAGTTTCTTTTTTTTTCCAGGCCCCGTTTTGTTTTAACCCTTCAGTTTCCTTGTTTTCTTCCCTTTACTTTTTTGCAGTTCCTCGCGTTGCATTGCTTTCTCCTTTTGACCACCGGACACCACTATATAGTAGTAGTACATTCTTAACAAAAGATGTGATGACGATTCTCAAAAAAAAAAGATGTAATGATTTAGAAGTTGTTTTGTTTTTTCAGGAGGGGTCCCGGTGCTGATTCTTCAGATGATGATACAGTACGTAGCGCCGTGTTTATGGCTGCCTACCCAATAGTCGCTTGCCTGTGGGAAACGTCTTGGTCGTCCACGATTACCTGCGATGCACGGAGGTTTCAGATGGACCAAAGAGACGACCCTGCCTGGCACGCAAACGACGTTCTGCCGCGCCGGGAAGCGGATCCGTTTTTACTTTTCTCTGGGTGGTGTGTGTTGTGCAAGGATCGGATGGATGTGCTGTCTCGGTTTGTCGTCAGCGAGAGAAACCTGAAAAGGCCGAGGGATTATATATGAGTCAGAGATTGAGGAAGGCGTGACTGCATTATTGCTACACAAGAAAATCACGTTTTTGAGTTGCTGATGTCATTTTCAATCAGGGCGTGGATAATCTCGTGTTACAGGGTGTTACCGTCTAACGAATCTTATTTTGCTCGGTTAATTAACTTTCTACTTTGGCATAATAAATTGTGGTCCCCTTGAAAAATTTCTATCTTTTTCTCATATTCTTTTTTATTTACCGGCATAAGAATTTTGTTGTAGTCTAACACGTTGCAACTTTTTTTGAGATTTTCACAATGTTTTTAATGACGGGCACAGGCCTTTAGCCCTAATGTCCACAAAGGCAAGAAAAGCTATAGCGTGTCATGGGTAAATAATAAAATATAAAACATGGTACCAAGAAATTTCATGGGATGAAATAATTAAGGCAATGGCTTCATACCTTCGTTACATCCTAATTGAAAGTTTTAAACACTTTGATTTAGCCAGCCAAATTATACTTTAAAGTTTCAAACATCATTAAGAGCTTCATGCCCTTCATCACACAACCATTTAGTCGGATAAATCACTTAATTTGATGGTTTTAGTCGGCTATTGAGCTTAGCACTAGATGGAGATTCGCTTTGCCCCTCCTCATCCTAGAGGTTATATCCGGCTAAACCCTATATTGGTTTTCACATTCTTTTTGACAAGTCACTCTTTTCCCTCCTCTAATATCAATATATGTCCTCTATTATAGTAGCACTTAGTAAACTCTTCGTCGTTCCAATAGGTATGCATTTTTAGCATTACATATAAGCATTTGTAACGGTGAGACCCATAGTAATCAAGTTGTCCGCATCATGGAGGTTGATGTAGATCAGTGATGCACGCGGGTTGCTCTTCTGGTGTCAACGCAAAGACATGGGTGTTTGATGAGATTACCATCCTCCTCCTTGTCGACGCCGACACAGGATGACCTTGGTAGCAAAATGAATCTTGGACTGGGATGAATTTGGGTGGTGGTTCGGTAGGATGAAGAAGTCACATTTGAATTCCCCAATCTCTTACGTTGCCAGACACATAGTAGGATATTATAGTATACTTCTTATGGTTTCCTTATTACCACGAAAACACCACTAAATTGTATATTTAGTTTTATGCAGGATTCACATCATCAATGTGTATTGAGTTACGATAGACAATTCAAAGCGACATTGAAGGACTGCAAAGAGCTAGCTGTCAAGTAGGAATACTAGTACAAAAGATTTGGAAGTGGTATATGAAAATCATTTTAAACCTTTCCTTTTCATGACCCAAAAAAACATCATATTCTTTTTATTTTACTCCCTCGTAAAATATTTCTACACTCTAACAAGTAATTTCTATGTATTTTCATATCAAATTGTGCCATGGCTCTTGCATGACTCCGAATTAGATTTGGGTGGTATGTCATAAGTTGATAATATAAGTGTGGTGGAGTATCTAGAGCGATGCTCACATCATCCCTTTTAATAGGTACTAGGTTATGCATTTTTTGGTTATATGAAAAAATTCATAAATATATTAAAATGCATATATAGAACAAATATCTTTGAAGTGGTGGACCTATATTATATTAGAAACCTTGGGGAGCATGAATGGCATATGGCCCCCTTTGATTTGTGTGAAGCTCAAATATATCAAATGGTGGACCTTGATTTTGATGTGGTTAATAAGCTCTTTGTTCACACCATGACAATCTAGGTCCGCCAAGGGCAACCTGCGGCCATAGGCCAACATAGTGTGCAACCATAACAATTATATTAGAGCCGGACAAGCTATCTTTGGCCAGGTCGTAGACGTCAGTTGGAGGAAGCTCCAATAGCGACCGTAGGAGAACGCGGCCTAGGAGACGCCTCCATTCTCAATTGAGATGGCCTAGAGCATCGCGAGCTAGCCCAAGAGCCCATTTAGAAAATGCATGTAGTTATCAACGTTGCGGGTGGGCATATCGGTAACGGTGGAGTCCAACAAGTGACACCAGCCCACGCGGTCCATTAATGGGCTCAGCGTGGGCTCCACTGAACGTATGGTAGGTGTTAGGTTGTGATCGCCCCGTCTATCCTTTGTAATCAATCAGGTTCATCGACTAGTAGGTCTTGTTATGAACATAGCTTCATCTCCTCGCGAGTGCATCTGGTCATTTTACGAATAAAGGAGAATTCCCCACCGCAGAGGTGACAACTCTGTCTCCGCACGAGCAATAATGGGTATAAGCAACGACCTTGAATGGGAAACACTCTTGAATAATGGTGTTGCACATCCAAAAGTAAAGCAAGACAATACCATAATAGCATACTCAAGAGACATTTCACAACTCTATATACTTTTGATTATGGTTGTCACATATGGCAACATTATGGATCATTGTTCTTAAAATGATAGAACACATGAGAGTATTGCACCAAAAATCGCACAGTCTATATATTATATGTCAATTCAATTACAAATTGCACAAAAGACAGCAAAACAAGCCTGCGAGTTTCTTGCCTAACACAAATGGGTGGAAGAGTCGATCAATAATAAGATGGGAAACAACAGTGCATGTTATCGCAATAGCATGCATTTGGAGCATTGGGAGAAAGGAGAGGAGGTAGTAGAGAGACATTGGAGTCAAAGTGTGTTGTGAACAACTAGATAGATACGACACGTGACTAGAACGGAAAAGCTCCAGCTAAAATGATGTTGTCGATACAAGTTTGTAACAATATGTGAGGGGCATCTGAGAATAGGCATTCGAAGGTGCACTCCCAAACATGGCTTAATGAAACCTAGAAGTGGGAGAATTAGGGGAAAACTACCAAAATAAGGAGGGTTTCAGGAGGTTCAGTCTTGAGACTTTAGGAAACAGGCATCGATTATCTGTCTGTCAAAGGATAAGAGAGGGCATTTATAGGTCACACATAATTCCTACCCACCCTCTTTACAATGATCATCTTGCTGCTAGTGAGTCAACATATCCTAGGTCAATTGGGGCTTCTACTCATTTCAAATACATTCCTGCACTAGTTCGGCATTGGGCCACTATTCTATTCTTGGCGTATGTGCCTTTTCTTTTGGGCTTCCTCTCCCATGTCACACATTCGTAAGCTTCAGGAGAAGCTAAAGTGGGAATCCAATAACAAATAGAAGTTTAAGAATAATTCATAAAGGAAAAGAATAAGGAAAGAAGACGTTGTAGCACAATACGTGTAGTGCGAGTTTTTGTAGACTAAGACGCCAAAATTCCTATTCCACATGTGTCGCCAATCATGCAACAAATTTTTTATGACGCGGTTGGATCCTATTCCACATGCGTTGCAAAAGCATGCAATAAATTTGTCGTGACGTGGTGGGATCCTATTCTACATGCGTTGCAAAATCATGCAACAAATTTGTCATGACGCAGTTGGATCCTATTCCACATGCATTGCAAAGTCATGCAACAAATTTGTCGTGACGCGGTTGGATCATATTCCACTTGTGTTGCAAAACCATGCAATAAATTTGTCGTGACACTGTCGGGGAAAGAAAGAATTATAGCGAGTTAGGGTTAGGGTTGGAGTGAAGGTGATGATGGCTTCCATAGCTTGTTAATGTAGAGGAGGAGAAGGCGGGATGGGAGTGGCCTTGACCTGGCGATGGCCATGCCGTCTCAAGAAGGCAGGAGGGAGACAAGTGGAATAAGCAGCGGTGATGTTGTGATTGGAAGTGGTAAGCAAAGCAGGATCAAAGTAATTGGATTGGTTACTGTGTCCTGTCTGAGATGATTTGGATGGTTCGCTGTGTGGGCTGGTTACTCTATAGTAGCGGTCGTAGGTGATAGATGGTTAGGTGACAATGGAGGAACCACTTCACAGATGGTGGGGGAAGAGACAGCAGCAACATGAGAATGAGCGTCATTCTACTTCAGCAAAGGGTCAATGAGTTGATTTATCTAGGACCTTAAGACGCTCTTAATTATTTCCACTGGACGAGGTGGGCACCGCCAAAATCAGATAAGCTAGGGGATCTAATCACCACGACAATAGTTCGAGTGGTTCTCAAAGTGTTAGCGAAAATACCAACACTCGCCCCTTACCCTGGGTCGTTGACCCGAGTGCAGCTGCTGCCTCGTGCCTCTATCTTACATGCAAGTCATTATTATTTTTAGTTCAAACGATATCTTTCTTGGGTCGGTCTTTTGTATATATTTCATAGTGAAATGAATCAACGGTCTGATCTAGATCGCGGTACACTCCAATCTTAATTTCTAGGGTCCAGAACTTGCTAAGCAGTCTCACCTAGACCCAAATCGTCATCCAAACATCTAACCGCGCCAACATGGAGTGCCAACATTAAATCCATCGCCTACGTGGTCTTATGAGACCCACTAATCTTCTTTCTACACTCCACCTTTTATTTGATAATTTGGACAATACATGAAAATAATTTTTTGTATGACCAATACACGAAAAAAATAATTTCTTATGTTCAGCACTTGACATATGTATTTTTCATATTTAAATAAATGAGGAATGCATTCTTTTATGTCCGAGTTCAGAAATTACATATCGCATTTTGAACGTTTGAACATATTTTTCGTTCTTTCAAATTTTTATTTTGCTAACTTTCGTATTTTGGAAGTATGAAATTATTTTTTTTCTTACAATGGACATTCTATAGGTCAATATTTCAGAAATTTTAGATTTAAATATGAAATCGTGAATGACATACAACTTTTTGCCCTGCCCTTTTGGAATGAATAATTCTTGTGATGAAAAATATTCAATTTCGCTAGTTTCAGAATTCAGAAATTCGTCCCTACGCCCCCATTCCAGTAGAATCAAAATTACTACAGATAGAAACACCCCCCC
>LAPY01005322.1:20276-30863 GCA_000970635.1 Eragrostis tef | reverse complement strand
GGGAAGGAGGCGAAGGGGAAGGGCAAGAGCAAGGCCCCGGCCCCGATCTCAGCGCTTATCGTCAAGCGAGACGATCCCTACCTGGAGACCGTCACAGCGAAGAGGGTTCATCGGCGGCCAGCCCATCAAGTGAGTGCTCGCACATCTCTTGGGCGGTAATTGTCGAAGTAGATTCATGCGGCTGAATCATAATTACTGCTTAAGTCAGCTTCGGACCAGCTGAATTTCATCTCGCATTAGGAGTAGGACGCATGGAACTGCCAATCCTTTGTAACATGTGGCCCGCCAACTGCGGTTCACTTGTTTTCACATTTCGCACTTGTTGATTCTTACTTTGCCACATGGTTGTGCTGCGGCTTCCGTCAGGGTGACTTTGCCCGATGGCGCTGTCAAGGAAGGAAAGAAGTTGATAACAACCCCAATGGACGTTGCTAAGGAGATTTCAACTGGACTGGCGGCTAGTTGCTTGATTGCGCAAGTGAATGGAGTACTATGGGACATGGGGAGGCCGCTGGAAGGTGATTGTGAATTGAAACTGTTCAAGTTTGATAGCAACGAAGGGCGCGACACCTTCTGGCACTCCAGTGCTCATATTCTAGGAGAAGTGAGTTCATGCTTCGTGCTGATGTCTTTCAACATGTTTCTAGTTTGCACTTAATTGTGTATCTATCAATTATACTTTGTGCATTAATTGATTTTGTCTATATATGTTTCAATTCAATTCTCTAACTAAAATATATGGCGGTTTGCAGTCTCTTGAGAGAGCATATGGCTGCAAGCTCTGCATTGGGCCTTGCACCACAAGAGGCGAGGTATGTTCATGACTTAGGTTCAGTCAGCTTCAGAAATTGAGGAAGCCTTCTAATTAATGAATCAACGTCTTTTCTGATTTTTACTCTTTGCCTGTTAAGGGTTTCTACTATGATGCCTTCTATGATGATCTGACATTGAATGAGGAGCACTTTGGTCTCATTGAAAGCCAAGCTCAAAAGGCTGTTGCGGTATAGTGTGATTTAAATTTATTGCATTGACATTGTTTAGTTACTACTGTCATCTCGTATTTACATGCACCTTTTTTTTACCGTACACTCTTCGACATGATGATTTATACTTTTGGAATCACTAGTATCAGCACACATTTGCTATTATGGAATAACGAATTGTTCTAGGATCGCACATCGTGTTTACAACCTTATTACTTGGTGCAGGAAAAGCAACCATTCGAACGCATTGAGGTCACCAGGGCAGAAGCTCTTGAAATGTTTGCTGAAAATAAGTTTAAGGTAATCTTGCCATGTTCCTATCTTAATCCATCTTTGGTCCGTTTATTAATACCCTCTCGCTGCTTATGTCAAACATACATGTACTTTAATTCATTTTTATTTGCACTATATATTCAGGTGGAAATCATTAATGAATTGCCCGAGGACAAGACCATTACAGTATACAGGTGTGGTCCTCTAGTTGACCTTTGCCGTGGGCCGCATATTCCAAATACTTCCTTTGTCAAAGCCTTTTCTTGTCAAAAGGTAATTATTCTTGGGTTATGGACTGATTGTCGGGTCAACTTTTCATTGTAAATGGCTATTTGAGATTTAAATTAATATGTGAACATCCAGGCTTCATCCTCATATTGGAGAGGAAAATCAGACCGTGAGAGTCTGCAGAGAGTATATGGAATTTCTTTCCCTGATGCTAAGCGTCTAAAGGTATGGCATGTAGCTTCTTTGATCACACATATGGACAATCATAAACAGTGTCCTGGTCTATAATTCTCCTGAACATGACCTTTATGTTTGTATTTGAGTATTTGGGATACAAGCATTTATGATTTGCTTGCCAGCCAACCCATGCATGGCAGCTGAGTTGTCAGGAGATTTTTTTTTCTCACACTGATATGGCATGCAATTTCACAGAAGAAGAGCCTTGAAACTTTATCTAGGATCTCTTTGTGGATCACAGTGCCTGTTGGGTAACATGACTTTTTGACTTGGACAACACACCTGCAAAGCAATTGTTTAAAACTGTTGATCAACATGTGTCTGAGGCATAGTTCTAGTAGTATTGATCAGTTGTTCAGGCAATATGTTCCTCAATTAGACCGCGTTAAGAAGGGCAGAACTTTTTGATTTGTTTTATCTTGATCGTATGAACCTAAATTGTTCACGATTTTCACATGTTAATCAATGGCCTCTTATCTTTTGTGTTTATTACTTTCGATATGCAGGAATATAAACATTTCTTAGAGGAGGCTAAGAAACGTGATCATAGGTTACTTGGGCAGTCTCAGGAACTCTTCTTCTTCCATCCACTCAGGTACCTTTACAATCCTATATGATTCTTCTCTCTCTCTTTCACTTCCGTAAGTTCGAGATAGCCAGTTATTGTACAATCATTGATTCTCTTCCCAATCCTATATGATGATGCAGCCCAGGAAGCTGTTTCTTCCTTCCTCATGGTGCTAGAATATATAACAAACTGATGGATTTCTTGCGACAACAGTATAGAGAGAGAGGCTACCAAGAGGTTCCTATTTGTTTCTTTTAAGATTATTGGCATAAATGTGCATGTGCATTGTTTCTGTTCCTTATGTTTGCATTATAGGTGTTGAGCCCAAATATTTACAATATGCAACTTTGGGAAACATCTGGACATGCTGCAAACTATAAGGAGAACATGTTTGTTTTTGAGGTAAGCACATAGATGCTCTAGCAGAATTTGAAGTGTCAGAATTTATTTTTACATGCTCGTTGTTGAGTAGGTGCTTATGCTACTTTCATTCTTGTGCAGATCGAGAAACAGGAATTTGGACTTAAGCCTATGAATTGTCCCGGCCATTGTCTCATGTTTGACAATAGAGTTCGTTCGTACAGAGGTGGGCTTCACATTGTATTCTGAATTGCTATGCTTTTGTCATGAATGAGATGCTGTTCAAGTCAATTTCCATTTTCACAATTATATTTCAAAGCTTCTTCCGGTCCGAAATGTTTTTTTCCTACCCAATTGTCCGCCTTTACTATTTATTTCTCTAATGCTTACTTTCATTTCTCTTTTGAATTCTACAGAATTGCCTCTCCGCATGGCTGATTTTGGAGTTCTTCATAGAAACGAGCTTAGCGGTGCACTTACAGGTTTGACACGAGTTAGAAGATTCCAGCAGGCAAGTTTTTTCTTTTTCTTTTTTTTCAGCTATAGTTGAATAGTTTTTTCTTCGTATTTTATCCAACCTTTTGATGTATATGTTTCTGGCAGGACGATGCGCATATCTTCTGCAGAGAGAATCAGGTAAGGTCTATCGAACCATATACGTTTATTGTCTGCTGGACTGAAATTGTGCTTGTAGAACTGTGTCAAACTTCTCTTAGTAGTAAATTGTACAACATACATAGCTACACCATTTGCTTTTTCATTTTATATAGGGTTAATTTGAAATATACCATTGCAATTTCTTCAGTTTTGAAAAGTACCATTACAATTCACGTATTTGGAAGCATGCTATTACAAATTGACTTTAATTTGAAACATGCCATTGACATACGTATTCTTTACGTATTTGGAGTGTATTGGATAAAAATGCCCCTGACTGTCTTCTTCAACCTTCTTTGCTTTCTCGCCGCCGGGCTGCCGCCCCCAACTGCTGCCGAGCTTCATCAATTTACCGCTGCTTGTCTGCGAAAGTGAGACCGAGGTCGTCGCTGCTCCTCAAGGTAGCTGCTAGGACTTAGACAGACCGAATCGTGTTAGCTGCCTAGCTGAGATCTCCGAGCGGAGTGGCAGGAAAGCCACCTCCGGCAATGGCTCCGTGAAGAGGAGGGGGTAGCGGAAGTCGACAAAAGGCAGGAGCTGGGCGCAAAGGGCGTGCCCCGGAGAATCTGTAGCAGGACCTTGAGGAGGAAGCCGATCAACCCCACCACCGCCTGCCATTGGAGAGAGAAGGTTGTGTTCTAGATCGAAAAAGAAAAAAAAATCCACACACCCGTGCTGCTAGACACCAGTCGCTAGCTGGTGTGCTTTTGAGAGATTGTTTGCGACACAGCAAGAAGTAGCAAAATCAAACTCATCCGATCGAGATAGCTCCGCCCCCCATCACATGGATGTCTTCCAATCGAGATCATGGCTCTGCCTTCCCATTTCCATATTCCCCCTCGGTGAAGCAAGAAGCACGCCGCGGGCACAACCCATGAAGGCAGCCTCCTCCTTCACACAATCTTCTCTCCATCGGACATTGGGGCCGGAGCTCCGGTATTCAGCTCTCACCGTCAGCCACAGGAGGAAAGGATGGAGGAAGAAGAAACAGACAGGGGCATTTACGTCTATAATGGCAAGCTTCCAATTTTTCCCAAATTGTAATGACATGATTCCAAATACACGAATTGTAATGGTACTTTTCAAAACTGGAAAAATTGCAATGGCATATTTCAAATTAACCCTTTTATATATGATCAGTACCCTGCCCACATTCTAAATTGCACCCGACTTGTGTTAACAAAGTTTGCATATTCTGTTTATCTTTCAGTTTTCACAGTCAGTGCACTGTGCTTTTGATTAGTTAGATGGTTTTCCCTTTTTATGTTAGTTCTAATAGTTCATTTTTGTTGCAGATCAAGGATGAAGTTAAGGGTGTTTTGGAATTCATCAATTATGTTTACGAGATATTTGGCTTCAAATATGAGTTGGAGTTGTCTACGGTATTCATCTATTATATGTTATATATAGCATTTAAATATTACTACAATCTATGTTTGAAAATTGGTATAAGAACTAGATCACATTGGGGAATGAACCACTTAGATTCACATTGCACTTTAATAAATAACCTTGTTTCCTCTTAGTTGGAACCTAAAAAAGCACAATTATGTCACCATACAGCATGTTATCACATACAGCAACCTATTAAGCTTTTTTATAGTATTTGCTCGTGATTTGTGGATGCATTTTTTTTTTATTATTTGAAATATAGTTTTGTAATTTTCTGAACCTGAATTCAATAAGGCTCATCTCAATATCTCCTAATCTCTCTTCTAGCATTCTATGCTTTTATATAATTATCTCCAGACTCCTCATTAATTGTTTATACGTATCTTTCGGATGTATGATGGTCCAAAAGATACGTTCCTCGGATAATCCATTGACAATTTCCATTTCACATTGGGTTCGGCATTGGCCCTTTTTTGCATCTTTTTGTTGCATATGTTTGATAAGATAGGATTAATTCTGTGAGCCTGAAAGGCTATCTTTTGATAATTGAACCACTTATTACTTAGTACTCTGACTAGATAATAATGGTGTATTTTTTATTTCCAGAGACCAGAGAAGTATTTAGGTGATATTGAAACCTGGAACGAAGCAGAGCAACAACTGACAGAAGCCTTGAATGAATTTGGGAAGCCGTGGCAGGTACATTCAGCGAGAACAAACAAAGTTTTTTTTTTCTGTACTTAGATGCGCCTTGATTTCTGATTCAGATAAAAAACAATAAAACTTTCCTACAATTGAATGTGCTTATTGACTATCACTGCAATCCCATCCTTTTGTGTGAGATTACCTGTAAAAAAATATTTGAGCAAGTCTGGGGCTATTAAGTTCGATTGCAATATATTTTGTGCTGATCTCTGGTAATGGAGTTTTAAACTAAGTGATGAGTAAGAAAAAGTATTTCATTTTTTGTGGTTAATATATTGAAATATTTGTGGTCATACCATCACTTTTTTTAGAATATATTTATAACATCACTTGTGCACCTTATATCTGTACCATCGGCGTATGTCAATGACATGTAGAACTGGCTCCCACTTTACATTGACTAGATTGATGGTATACACGAAGCTACCCCTATATATCTGTTGGCAGCTTCATGTTCGAATAACTATGCTTTTCCTGACTGTTTTTGTTGCTATGCGAGAATTTGAGTTCCTTAATTCCCTTTGCTCTATAATACATACATTTTGCAACTTAAATGGCTAGCTATGTGATTGCTTTGTAGTCAGAGTACTTATACAGATGTTTTTGTGCAGATTAATGAAGGAGATGGTGCTTTCTATGGCCCGAAAATTGATATTGGTGTGTTTGATGCCCTCAAGAGGAAATTTCAGTGTGCAACTCTACAGGTTCCCTTTGAATTTTATTTTGATATCAACTGTAGAGGATAAAAGAGGTCATGTATCTAACCTAATATCATATGTTACAGCTGGACTTTCAGCTGCCCCTTCGCTTCAAGTTGAGCTACTCTGCAGAGGATGAAGCCAAAGTTGAAAGGCCTGTAATGTTACATAGGGCAATCCTAGGATCTGTTGAAAGGATGTTTATGTTTTTCCTACCCAATTGTCCGCCTTTACTATTTATTTCTCTAATGCTTACTTTCATTTCTCTTTTGAATTCTACAGAATTGCCTCTCCGCATGGCTGATTTTGGAGTTCTTCATAGAAACGAGCTTAGCGGTGCACTTACAGGTTTGACACGAGTTAGAAGATTCCAGCAGGCAAGCTTTTTCTTTTTCCTTTTTCAGCTATAATTGAACAGTTTTTCTTCATATTTTATCCAACCTCTTGATGTGTATGTTTCTGGCAGGACGATGCGCATATCTTCTGCAGAGAGAACCAGGTAAGGTCTATCAGACCATATACGCTTATTGTCTGCTGGACTGAAATCGTGCTCCTAGAACTGTGTCAAACTTCTCTTAGTAGTAAATTGTACGACATACATACATAGCTATGCTATTTTCTTTTTCATTTTATATATGATCAGTACCCTGCCCAAATTCTAAATTGCACCTGACTTGCATTAACAAAGTTTCAGTCAATGCACTGTGCTTTTGATTAGTTAGATGGTTTTCCCTTTTTATGTTAGTTCTAATAGTTCATTTTTGTTGCAGATCAAGGATGAAGTTAAGGGTGTTTTGGAATTCATCAATTATGTTTACGAGATATTTGGCTTCAAATATGAGTTGGAGTTGTCTACGGTATTCATCTATTATATGTTATATATAGCATTTAAATATTACTACAATCTATGTTTGAAAATTGGTATAAGAACTAGATCACATTGGGGAATGAACCACTTAGATTCACATTGCACTTTAATAAATAACCTTGTTTCCTCTTAGTTGGAACCTAAAAAAGCACAATTATGTCACCATACAGCATGTTATCACATACAGCAACCTATTAAGCTTTTTTATAGTATTTGCTCGTGATTTGTGGATGCATTTTTTTTTTATTATTTGAAATATAGTTTTGTAATTTTCTGAACCTGAATTCAATAAGGCTCATCTCAATATCTCCTAATCTCTCTTCTAGCATTCTATGCTTTTATATAATTATCTCCAGACTCCTCATTAATTGTTTATACGTATCTTTCGGATGTATGATGGTCCAAAAGATACGTTCCTCGGATAATCCATTGACAATTTCCATTTCACATTGGGTTCGGCATTGGCCCTTTTTTGCATCTTTTTGTTGCATATGTTTGATAAGATAGGATTAATTCTGTGAGCCTGAAAGGCTATCTTTTGATAATTGAACCACTTATTACTTAGTACTCTGACTAGATAATAATGGTGTATTTTTTATTTCCAGAGACCAGAGAAGTATTTAGGTGATATTGAAACCTGGAACGAAGCAGAGCAACAACTGACAGAAGCCTTGAATGAATTTGGGAAGCCGTGGCAGGTACATTCAGCGAGAACAAACAAAGTTTTTTTTTTCTGTACTTAGATGCGCCTTGATTTCTGATTCAGATAAAAAACAATAAAACTTTCCTACAATTGAATGTGCTTATTGACTATCACTGCAATCCCATCCTTTTGTGTGAGATTACCTGTAAAAAAATATTTGAGCAAGTCTGGGGCTATTAAGTTCGATTGCAATATATTTTGTGCTGATCTCTGGTAATGGAGTTTTAAACTAAGTGATGAGTAAGAAAAAGTATTTCATTTTTTGTGGTTAATATATTGAAATATTTGTGGTCATACCATCACTTTTTTTAGAATATATTTATAACATCACTTGTGCACCTTATATCTGTACCATCGGCGTATGTCAATGACATGTAGAACTGGCTCCCACTTTACATTGACTAGATTGATGGTATACACGAAGCTACCCCTATATATCTGTTGGCAGCTTCATGTTCGAATAACTATGCTTTTCCTGACTGTTTTTGTTGCTATGCGAGAATTTGAGTTCCTTAATTCCCTTTGCTCTATAATACATACATTTTGCAACTTAAATGGCTAGCTATGTGATTGCTTTGTAGTCAGAGTACTTATACAGATGTTTTTGTGCAGATTAATGAAGGAGATGGTGCTTTCTATGGCCCGAAAATTGATATTGGTGTGTTTGATGCCCTCAAGAGGAAATTTCAGTGTGCAACTCTACAGGTTCCCTTTGAATTTTATTTTGATATCAACTGTAGAGGATAAAAGAGGTCATGTATCTAACCTAATATCATATGTTACAGCTGGACTTTCAGCTGCCCCTTCGCTTCAAGTTGAGCTACTCTGCAGAGGATGAAGCCAAAGTTGAAAGGCCTGTAATGTTACATAGGGCAATCCTAGGATCTGTTGAAAGGATGTTTGCCATTCTCTTGGAGCATTACAATGGTAAATGGCCCCTGTGGCTAAGCCCTCGCCAGGCCATTGTTTGCTCCATATCTTCCAATACAGTTGATTATGCAAAACAGGTAAATGGACCATGTTTTTGGAAACTGAATTACTTCGTTGTTCTCTATGGTGCCTGATGTTAGTGCCTGATGTTAAAATGATTGGCTGTTTAACTGTTTGACACTTGATCACCCTTAATTGTTAAGCGGTGTTTCAGACGATTCTGTGTTAAACAGTCTAAAAATTTATTATTGTTATCTTTTGTAATTGGTCAAAACAACATTTATTATTGGTTGATTTAGTTATAATCATGTCTGTCTTTTAATGTAACGTTGCTACCTTATTTGATAGCTTAACTTGCCCGGGTAGATACACCAGCTTAAAGTTGCCTTTTGCAGCTTAGGCAAATTGGACCATGGTTATGTATTAGTAGCATTTAGCAAACTTGCTGACCATTTCCCCTCGTGTTACCAGGTTCATGGCAAGCTACATGATGCTGGTTTTTATGTTGACATTGACATGACTGACAGAACAATTCAAAAGAAGGTATTCCCAGTTTCCTTCTCTTGAATTTCTTTTGTCATCATGTTGTTCTGTGTATGAAGTAATCGTTTGTGCCCTTTAATGTCCAAATAATAAACGGTTTATGTATCTTTCTTGAATTTTTTCTTGGATATGTTATCATTTTGTCTTGTAAAATTCCTCAACCGTAGGAAGAAACGTTACAATATCAGTTGTCCTGTGTATAGTAGTCGTTTATGCCCTTTAACATGGAGTAATCTGTGAATTGATTACGGCCAATTTCTTTTGTTGCAGGTACGGGAAGCTCAGTTGGCCCAGTTCAACTACATTCTTGTCGTAGGCGCACAAGAGGCAGAAACTGGAGAGGTCCGTGTTTTCCCCATCTTTCTATGTATCGAATAGGAACAAATTGAGCAACTAGCGGATATTGCCACAAGAATAATCAGTTTCCATGATGTTCATCTGAAATGCTGAGTGACGTGGATTCGTTGTGTTATTGCAGGTCAGCGTTAGGGTAAGAGATGGTGCTGACCATGCCACGATGAGTATTGATGCCTTCATCGCACGTTTGAAGGAGGAAACAGCAGCTTTCAAATGATTCTGATGCTACATAGTTTCCTTTTGTTACAGTCATTTAATGCCCTTTTTGAAGGAGAATGTAGTGAACAGCGCCAGAATTCCTTGTGTAGCCGGAAAAGTACACGGCTATCTTTTATAATTATAGATGTGCAATGCCCGATTTGTGTTGAAAATAGCAAGTTTACCACTAAAATTTTACTTCATACCGATATTCGATATTCGACATCTTGGAGTTTCGTTTTTTTTTACTAGTATGAGGACTACAACTATTTCCGACTTGGGATTTATATTCTACTTAATTGCTGCATAGCTGAGTAATGGATATGTATTGCTTAAATTGTTGAACTTGGTTACGAGCACACTCTGGTTGCCGTATGTGACACCCCGTGTCACTAAAGCCAGCCACATTTAACTAACGACCTGATCTGAGAAAATTTCTGTAGAAATCCTTTCTGATAAGAGAATTTTGGAGAATTTTCCAGAATTTTTCAAATTCGGGAAGTGTCTAAAAATTCAGTTCCTCGAATTTTAATTCAAAATCAGTAGCTCTAAACTATATCGACCCCAAAGCAAACTTGGAGCTGTATCTGTGCTCTATCATCTCAGAAATTTTAGTGATTTTTGGAGCTTGGGAACTACATGTTTTAATTCGCTGAACTTTGCTGGATTTAATTCAGGAAAAATGCGAAAACCGGCCGGGCCCACTTGTCATCCTCTTCGGGCCCACCTGCCCCCACCTCCTCGCCCGTCGATTGGGCATCGCTGGCGGTGAGCCGCGCCCTGGTCGGGACGCCGCCGTTTAAAGCCTTGCGCTCCCTCCCAGCTCTCTCCCTCACCCGTTCCCTCGCTCCCGCCGCTGCAAACCCTAGCCACCACCCTCTTCTCTC
>LAPY01005321.1:14076-30865 GCA_000970635.1 Eragrostis tef | reverse complement strand
GATAATTCCTTGCTAAATTCTCTAATTTCCGATATCATTTTCTTTCCATTTCTCAAGTTTTATTCCTCACTTTCTCTTTTACCTTTTTATTTCTCTTGATCCGAAATTCCTTGGTTGTCTTTCATCTATTTTCGAGTCGGTCCAACTCCTTTTCCTTCCTTGTCCGCTGCCGTCCGCGCCCATAAACTTTCAACCCACCAACCGCTCGCATTCAAAAAGGAAATAAAACAAGCATTAGACATCGAATTAATGCATTTTCTTTATTTTTCTCTCTTTTCTTTCTTTCCTCCACCAACCCCACCTCTCCTATAAATACAAGGACCTCCCCCACGTCGCGCCCGCTCCCAGCCCTGCCGCTGCTGATTGACATCGGCGTTCCCGGTCATCCACTCAACGAATGGAAGCCAAACTTTGCCAGGTGGTGCGCCTCTCCTTCCTCTCCATCATATCCAAAATTGGTGGGCAGAAGAGCTCTGAAGCCTCCGGGATCTGTATCTCAACAACCGTCTCTCCCTGTTCTGGATCTGTCCAGCAGGAATGATGGTAATGAAATCCGTTTTTCAACCACTTTACTCGCTTATTTGTTGTCCCAATCATACCAAATCGTGTTCCACCAAGTGTTCTTTCATTCCACAGGAGGGATTTCTTCGATCTGTTCCCGTGCCACAAGGAACGCGATGCCATCTTGAACTGTCGCTGCCTGAACTCTTTGAGATCCGACCAATCGATCTCATTTTCAGGTAACCCCGTGCACCAATCATCATGTCCCTGTCGTGTTCCATACCGTTAGACATGTTACTGTGCAATTCTTGTTCCGAAAAGTGCCGCTCATCAACAGAAACGCGTTCGTCTATTTCATTGTTTGTGCACAGCCGCGTCCTGTACAGTTTTCAGAACTGTCTTATTACTTAAATTGTTCATATCTTTTTGTCCGTAACTCCGATTTAGGTGATTCTTGCGCTAGAGTTTGTCAGCACCTATATTACTAAGTGTGATGACAAACCCTCTCAAGACCAACCAACATGCAACAAGCTCACCAGGTTCCCACCACCTGGCTACCAAGCCTCATCGGGTTCCCACCACCCAACTACCAAACCAACCAAACCATCCAACTAATCATGAATAAGTCCAGGCTTGCTCATGACCGTGAGCACGGCTGTGAAGACAGATTTACACTCTGCAGAGGTTGCACCACTTTGCCCACAAGTCGTGATTTCACCATCCGTTGGTGACTAAAACCTCTATTATGCCACTGCACTCTGCAGAGGTTACCCCCACTCTGCTTTGTGCTCAAGATTTATAGACGGCTTGGCAATGCCGTGGACGTACTACATGGCGGACCTTCATGAACTGCACAGGCCGCATGAACGGGCCGAACAGTACTTACTTAGGAGTGGCATCGATCATCATGGACGGCGATCGCTGCATCAACGGGCCGGAGCGTGCCTTCGTGACTGTAGCCTTTCCGTAGCAAGTACTTGATCCTGTGCTGGGCCGTTCAAGCTTGCCATGCATGCCATTGCCGTTGAAGATGGCGTGCATGCATGTGCTAAAAGCTAAGGCGATCGTCCTCTCCCTGGAGGCCGTGCCCCATCACCCTACAATTTGCTCGAAGGTCTTTACAGGCACTAGTACAGATGACGCCTTTAGCGGCGGGCATTTTGGCCCTGCAGTGGCGGATACCAAAAGGAATAAAAAAAAAGCGGGCCCCACGGCCACCGCACCGCTCGCCCTGCCGTCGTAGATCCCGTCGCGCCGCCGCCATTGCGGAGCGCGCCCGCAAGTCGAGGCCGTCGTGGAGCCTGCCCGTCGCGCCGTTGCTGCCGTGGAGCCCGCTTCCTCGCCGTTGCCGTCGTGGAGCCCGCTTCCTCCCCGTCGCCGTCGTGGAGCCCGCACGCTTCCTCGCCGTCGCCGCCGTGGAGCCCGCACGCTTCCCTGTTGCGCCGTCGCCGCCATGGAGCCCGCCCCCTTCCCCGCTGCGCAGTCGCCGCCGTGGATCCAGTCTGCTTCCCTGCCGCGCCGCCCGCGTCTGCGTCTGCAGCGCCACCGCACCAGATCTGCAGACATGAGAGATAAAATAGTGAGGGAAAGAGGGAGGGAGAAAGAGAGAGACGTGACGGGAAGGGCTGACCTTGAAACACCATAGATCCGGCGGGGATGGCGCAGATCCGTCGCCTCCTCCATCGCCGGCAGCTCGGCGAGCATCCCTCCCATACGGCAGCAAACCGAGAGAGAAGAACTGCCTCCTCCTGACCTCAACTTTCGCAGCCCACTTGAGCTCCTGGTGCAGATCGGTGAGAGAATGTCTGGGATTGTGAGAGAGAGAGAGAGGAGGCAGAAAGATTGCAAGAGAGAGGGACGGAGAGATTGAGAGATAGAGAAGTTCGTGTCCCTTTGGGAAATAAAGTGAGAGACGGAGATTGGAAGAGGAGCAGGCTCTGCTGGACACAGCTTGACCGGATAAGACCGGGACGGGGACTTGTTTATTGTTTTTGATGGCCCGGTGTCGCTTGCAGTGACGGGAGGGGCAGCTGACGTGAGCTACGTCCGCCGCTGAAAATAAAAATGCTAGTGACGGAAACGGATGACGTGAGCATGCCCGCCATTGTTAGATGATTTTCTTGCTGACATCAGCACGTCCGCCATTTCTGATGTCCAAGTGCCACTCTAGTGACGGGTATTGCCCTGCGTCTCTGCAGGGTCTTTTTTACTAGTGAGGGGAATCGCGACTTATCCATGTGTGGTACGTCTCAATCCGCCGGTTAGGTAACGCTTTTCAGCTCGATCGGCCCTGTTGCGATTTTAATTAGTAGAAAGCTCGCCGTATACCTACCTAATTATGCATGGGATGTCTGTATGCTGCACAGAACGTGCCCCACCTCTTATATACCTGCGAGAGACATCTGCAGGACTTTCGTGTTTGTTTTTTCTGTCTATATATATGCTGTACAGAACCGTTGCAAAAGCTGCAGTACTGCTTCATTCGCGGGTGCCGGCCGGGGGCGCGCGGGACCAGACCAGCGCGCGCATGCACGGTGAGAAAGAGGCGATCCATCAAAGATTCAAAATAAAGAGGATGCGGCCGGGTGGGTGCATGTGTTGCATGCATTTCTAGCCTCTACTGTACTCTGGTCCGCCCAGGTATCAAGCATTTTAACCTCTCCAGTCCGTAATAGTAATCTCATCTAAACGCACTGGCGCGCAGAAGCTCAAAAGTTGAATGAGGCAACATAATTTTGTTTGACGCCGCTATACAGCTAGCACATTTCAATTAAGCTCGCTCCACACTCTCACCGACCCATTTTACGGAATAAAATTCTCTGCGGACGGTTCGCAAAGCGTAGTTATGCGGCCCCGCTCTCGATTTCTGCCACGTAGTGGCCAACTACCATCGGACGCCCGCAACCATTCGGCTCCCGCACGTCCTCGCAGCGGATGGCTACCAATCAGCGACACCGACGGCTCGGCTCCCATGCGGCAGCTCACCTTCTTGGCTCTTCTTCCTCGGGTTGCCAGACATAGCGGCCTCCACTTCGCATACAAGCTTCGAGCCCACGCGCTTGAGGTGCTGGATGGCTGCTCTGCTTGCTCGAACCGCGGCCGCGGTGGCGACAGCGTGATCTTGCATGGCGGCAGAGGCCACGGTGCTGGAGATGCTACCTCGATTTTCTTGACAGTTAATGTGTTTTTCTCTGCAATGTTTGACTAGTTCACGTGAAGCAAGCAGTCGTTGAGGGATTGAGCTTAGATGTGGCGGGGAAACCACGGCGGATCGAGCTCGCGCGAGCAGCGGAGGCGGATGGATCGGAACTCGCACAGCCGGCGGCGGTGGCTGATAGAGCTCGCAGCCATCTTTTGCTGATACGAGGGCCGAGCCGTGGGCATCGCGGAGAGCCGAGCCGTACGCGTCGCTGCGGTGAATCCCCTGAAACCAAGCCAATCGCTGCTCCCGTTGGATACCCCCACGATCTCCACGCGTCCACCATCTAGGAGGGGCCACATTCCAGCGCTTTGCGGACGGTCCTCAGAGAATTTTTTTTCCCATTTTACCCAGCGATTTAAGTTAAGCTGGAGCACATGCGGAGGCCTAATTGTTGCGTATGAGTCACTTATGAGTAGTATGTATTGCTGTGAGTCACCCACCGGAAGCTAAGATGACCATCCCACGAGCGGGGTTGGTAAAAAGGACAGTTTAAGCCATCAGTCGGACAAATTCCGTGCCTGTATGTTGACCTACCGTCAAGCCCTTTGGCCCCTTTGGACCAAAGCTATTTTGATGCGCTCGACCGGTCGACGATTTGAACCCGAGCTGATGGAGAGGTTAATTGCTTAGTTTTCTGCACGCATGATTGCAATGTTATATATTCTGTGGGGAAATGCAATGTTAGGTACAGGATCCCTACCGTTGTCTCTCTTTTTTGTGATTAATCCCTACCGTTATCTAATTGTCAGCATAAAACTAGCACTTGTTCCCATGACTATTAGGGCATGTACAACGCGTCGGTATACCCCGTCTCTTCGCTGGCAATTTTGCAAAAAAACGCCCGCCTCCACGAGTCGACCCGGCCAGCGTCGCCTCGCGAGGCGACGGACTCGTCCCGTTGTCCCAGGCGGAGGAGACGGCGCCGGCACCGCTATACGGAGCGTCTTCCCCAAGCGACGGAGCTGGCGGTTCCCGTGCGGGCTGCGCGCGCACAGATGCGGGCACCGGGGACGGATGCGTCGAGGAGGGTGGATGCCCAGCTGCGCCGCCCCCTTCGCCCCCGTCCTGCTTGCTTCGCCGCCTGCTTCCATCACACAAGCACGAGCGTTGCCGCGGTTGATCCACTTCTGCGCAGCATCCATACCTCGACAACCAGCCGCGAACGAGCCCGGCGCCCGCAACACGACCGTCGGAGCCACCTCGACTTCGACGACGGCGGCGCACGGACCACGACGGCGGCGGGGCGCGGCGGGATCCAGCCCTTGCCGGTCTAGATCTTATGGCACGCGTGAAGGACGCGGCGGGGTTGCTCGGAGGAATGACCCTCGAGTACGACGGCGGCGGCGCCACCTCGACTTCGACAACGACAGCGCACGGACCACGACGGCGGCGGGGCGCAGCGGCTCAGATCCACGACCATGCGGCACACGAATCCGGCGGCAGCGCAGCTTAGGCCTCGATCTGTTGTAAGATTTGACATCCAGTTCGTCATCGGGAACTCCATCCCGCACACATCCGCAAGCACATAATCTGTTGTTGTAAGTCGTCCTTTCTCTCTTTTGTTTCTAATTCGATTGTTCTGCCCCTGTTCAATTGCCTGCCTGCCAATTAGTGGCGTTTGATTTGCTGAAAAGACTCTGATCAGTGGCATTCTGTTGCTTGCTCTCTTTCTTCGTACTAGTGTGCATACTGATGTTCTTTCTTGTTTCTTCCTCTCTTTGATTGTTTAGCAGGACCATTATGAAGATAAAATCAGCAGAGGTGATTGCTGCGAAGAGTATGTTCTTTCTACTGTGGTAGTGCTAGCTAGCAGATGCCCTTCTCTCCCATCTCTGCAAGTGTAATTTCCAATCTTCTGTAGTTCTTAGGCATCTGGATTGTTGGTATGATGAATCTTGTATACTCTCTTGTTAATGTAAGGGAAATGACTAAAGCAATGTGATATTGTTCTACTCGTGACTGATGGTTCATTGAAACTTTGACTGTTGCAAGCTCAGGGCTGCTGAGCTGCTCCAACCATTTTTTTTTTATTTTTTGAGAAAAATGGGGGGGGTTCTATACCCACCCGCCGCTGTTAAATTTTTATTTTTAGCGGCAGAAGCGTAGCGGCGGGCCAGTTCACCCGCCGCTATAGTTGTTTTTGTCCGCCGCTGCAGAGCTTCTGTTTTGTAGTGTGAGGGAATAAGTGGCCGTAGATCCATAAGATGAATGGTGGAGGGAGTGCCTCACCGAGAAGGCTGGGTTGCAATTTTCGCTCTCATATTCTGTGTGGATGCTTGCATGAACATTTTATCGTTGCTTCCATGTCGCGGCCAGGTAATTGGATAACACATCACATTCAGAGACAGTATGTAGTCGTACACACCAGCTATTAGAACAACGATCTAAACATGTTGGTTATGTACGGCAAGCAGCTTAAATATGATTTACGGGATCAGCCACAACTAACTGTCCGTTTAAAGTGATTATAGCTAAGAGATGGCAAGTGTCCACATGCGTTTCGCTGCGTGCAGCCAAACCTTTGCTAAAAGAGGCGTAACACAGATGAAGGGAAAGCACGGCACATGTCCACATTTAGTACGAAACAATATTTACAAGCATTATTGTACAACATTGTTTGCAGTTGCTTTTTCCCTTTATAGAAAAGAGATACTACAACTTTTTGGAACGGTGATGCAATCAACTGCATCTGAAAGAGAATTTCTTACATCCACATCTTTTCGAACTTGCTGGCTGGCATGCGACATGCACTGGTGACTAGAGAGGGCACCTGGCGGTGAAACATGACCTCTAGATGCAGTAATAAAAAATCCAGTAGAGGGTAAAAAAAAATCCAATTCGTACATACTAATGTTTCGAATGAACATTGAAACAGTGAGTAAGAAACATACGGTACTCCCTACGATTAATATATGGAATTTGTTAGTTTAATTTTGAACAAACTGAGATAATATTAAAAATCCAAGGGAGTATCGCGCGCATGTAGTCCTAATGGTTCAGTAATATGCATGTTTTACAAGAATGGCTAGATTATAGTTGCGTGTGTTTTATTATAGATAATATTAAAACTGAGATAATATGCATGTTTTACAATAATATGCTTGTATGTGTAGGAGAGTGTATGCATATGTCCTGTATTTCGAAACAATTAAAAAAAATAACTAGATTAATTTTTAGAGGAAAACTAACTAAAGGACTACATTATAGTATCACCTTAGAGAAGTCACATCAGCTTCCTTGTAGTAGCCATCGTCTGCACGTGCCGTTCTACACACTGGAAAGCAGCAGGCCACTCCAGCTTGTGTTTGCGGTTTCGTGCTAGTAGTACTGTACAGTGTACATCGATCGATAAGCTGGCCAGGTTCGTGGCTGTGGTATGCTTCGTTCGTCCGGCCGCCTGCTGCTGGTGGACTCGTGGCAGGCACGCCGCCTGGTCAAACGCTCATGGTACATGCGCTCCCGGCCAGATCTTCAGTTTGCGTTGCTAGAGCCATCGGATAGCGACACCGGCTGCTCTACAGGCAGCCGCACTTGATGTCCACCGCGCGCGCAACAGAGACCAGCTGCAAAGTATCGAGCTGCAAAGTATCGAGCCTCGACCGACAGCGCAGAGCAGCAGCTCGAAAAGTTACCGACCGACCGCGCCGGCGTCCTCATCCGGACAGTTGATCCATAGTGCCCATATGGCTATATAGAGCTCTAATTTATCTCAAAAAAAAAGAAAAATACTGAGAGCTCTAATTTAGCTTCCTATGCAAGCACTCGGCGAGGGCGAGGGTTGGTTGTGCGGCAACGAGCGCTGGTGCCTGGTGGATCGATCGGTCCGGCCGTTCCGTTTTCTGCTTGCGCTGAAACGAAAAAACATGGAGCGCTCTGGGCCGGGGGTCCTGTCATGAATTTGAGGCGCAGCCTGATGACCCGTGCACGGCCGGGAGCACATGCACCGTGCTTGTTTGATGTTAAGGAACGTTAATTACACCTCGCCTCGATCCGTTGCGTCTCTCCCATACTTGCATGGATCTTAATTTCAGAAAGAGTAGAGCCACGATTCACTACGCATTCCAGGCGTCGCGCACCTCTGTATACATGTAGTGGAGCTCTGTGTATGGGGTATTCAGATACGTATATTCGGCATTCGGTACACGGCACGTGTGGTGTTCAAGTGTGTGTGTGTAGATCATGGGATTTTCCGTAGTGAGAGCTGCATATATTGGGCCTTGTACAGGGTCAATCATGTGGAGCCGGAAAGCAAAGCTACAAGTACGTCCAGCAGGCCCATTGCGAATCGTATGCGATCGATGCGTGCATGCAGTAGTATACGAATGGTGTCGTATGGTAGACTGTAGGCCCATCCCCACCGTACCACACTTGATTTTTGTGGTCGGCCGTTCCTGCTCCATCGTTGGGCGCTTGCCACTCCGGTGAAAAGCGTACTGCACGTGCTCCGCATAGTTAACTGATTGACGACGATCCTCTCTGTCTTTAATTTAGGCCATGCATGGCCCATATACTACATGCTACTGCCTCTTTATATGAGCAAGGATTGAACAAACGTAAGTACATGCATGCATATCTCTTTCGTCACCCTTGTTAGGATTATGCATGAGAACTTTTTTCATACTTTAGCTGAGACTTGTAGCATATTCCCTATAAAATCCTAGCATCTAGATAAAGGAAAATTTAGTATATGTGTGACCACATTTCAAAATCCAAAGCATCAGTTTGTTGTGGCTCGAGTAGGTACACTGCTCCTCATCCACCTACGTACCTACTCGATCGAGAGAGCCTGCTGCACTATCTCCTGTTTGTCTTCTTATTCACAGCACCACCTAATTATTTCCAGTTTGCGAGCTACCAATATGATTTTGTTTTGGAACGACCATGAGCTCCCGGCGTAAAATTAGTAGCCTGGTCTTGCTGTCCGATCTGCTGCACACGCTTGTCGCCGGACATGTCTGGCCAGTCGTCTAAGACGTACTGCTCGGCCCGGCCACCGGCCAGCCGGGGTCACATGCTGGGGCTAAGCTAGCTAGCTTACCATTGCGTTGCATGCATGGACGCAGCGCTGATGAGAATTAAATCCCGGTTCCGTGCGCGCCGGCCGGAGGACCAGCAATCCATTCCGCGCGCATGCCGGGTCCGTAGAAAGAAAAAAGAGGATCCATCCAAATAAAGGACCGGGCGCTGGGTGGGTGGTGCCCAATCTGTTGCTACCAGCTACCCTGCGCAAAGTACGCGTGCGTTCAAAACCTCGTCTCCGCATCAGTGTTCGTGTACACGCGTCGTTGTCAGTGTTGGACCAATTTGACCTGTTGCTCTTGCTCGATCGTAACAAATCTCATCTGCGCCTGCGCGATGCGCGTACACAAATAAAAGCCTGTGTGTGACCACGGTTCGTGGTGTTCCGCCGCATCGACGCACAACAGCTGATCTCTCTGCGCTTGGTGCTTAATTACCACCTCTGGCTGTGGCTCCACTCCTCATCACCAACCCATTACCCTGTGACTTTTGATGACACGAGGCCCCTAATTAACATTTTGATCGTGGAGCCGCATATCAAAATTTGGTACAGCCACGTTCGTCCTCACTTCTCTTAGCTGGCCGTTTCATGGCCGGGTTGGTAAAAATGATGGATATGTATGAATTGCAACTAACCGAAACGCCTAGTTCTATACCTTTAAAGGACCGAGAAGGCGACCAGAGGGGGGTGAATGGGAGACAATAAAAATTCTTCGATAGAACTTAGCCTATGTTCCAAACTTTCACCTATCCACCTCTCATTCGATCACCAAGATCATACACATCAATTGAAGTGATGTGCTAACCTTATAAGTGATTGGGAAGTGATAGAGAAGCAAATTGAACACAAGAACACCCTTAAAACAATGATTGAAAAAGTCATACCCGAGAACCCCCACCGGATACTCCGGCTATAAGTCGGATACTCCGGGGTCTGATACTTTCAGGGCCGTATACTCCGGTTATAAGTCGGATACTCCGGCCACCGGATACTCCGGCTATGGGTCGGAGACTCCGGCAGTGTGAGGATAGCACGCGAAATAACTCGAGAACGGGAGCTCTAAAACTCAAAATCCAACCAAACGACCTCTAAAATCCAACTTCATTTATATTCAAAAAAATTGTGTCAAAGAGCATATTAATAATGCTCATTTCTAATATAAACAAGCCAAGATTAACATTTTGAAACAAAAGTACGCTTGTAAATTAATATTCACTTCGACACAAAATGAAGCTGTTTTCAAAACAGAGGTAAAATGGTCTTTTTACCCTCTAGTTAACACCGTTAAGGGCACAATCTGACGGAAGGGCCATGGAGGACAGGCAAAAATGATTTTGATCCTCATAGGGAACTTCATTTCTGAAAGGGTCATGGAAGTAAGCTTCATTTCTTTTGAGGCCATAGAGGGAATTTCCTCTACTTTAAAACGTTTCCCCCGTATAGGGGGCATCCTGAGCAGCGGGAGACGAGGGACCTGTGCTTGTAGAGAGTAGTCACATCAGCCATGTAGTCTTGACCATCATCTGCCACCAGCTAGCAATTGGATCCCTAGCAATTCTCCATGTCGATCACTTTTCTGTGCTTCGGTCATAGAGTATAGTAGCTGTCTACACCTGCACATCTACACTGCATACCACTCCTGTTGCTTACTGTTGATCGATCAGGTCAGGTTTGTGCATGGTACTGTGACAGTGATATCACATCGCTGCATGCAAGCAGCATATGCATGTCCCGTTTGGTACCCCAAGCATCCATCAATACGAGACCATGCAGTTGTTTCTTGACCAATTTATAACTTCAAGTGCTTGTCTTGCGCCAAGAATCTATGCTTGTATAGGGAAGGAAGTCAGATTCTCTGTTATCCAAACCCGTTTAACATGCTATCTTGCATCCAGATTACTACGCTGATCCTTTAGTTCTTTTGAGGGTTGAAACTTGGCCATGCCCACACTGGATATGTGAAAAATACTTGCCAGAAAATTAATTGTAAACTTATCAGTCATTACACAAAATAACAATAATACTCATTATGTTTTGTGTACAGTAAAAAACAAAAATAAACAGAAACATCATCAAGATAGACCACCTACTACAAATGCATGGACCAAAGATAGCACATTTGATTCATATAACAGTGATATAAAATCATATCCATTATCACAAATTCATATGATAAGATTATGACAGAAGTAATCGTGGAAATTGCACAATGCATCACGTTTAGAGTCTTCCTCACAAAAGACCAGTTTTTAGCTCAAATTTCCTCACAATTGCAGCACATTATAGCTCTAATCAACCATGGAGGCTTCTTACGCAATGGCATGCACTGCCTAATGGCAAAGCACAATAATAGTGCAAATAAGATTTCCCTTTATCTAAAAACAATAGTAGTGCAAATGAGGGTATTAATTTCCTAACTACTAAAACACAAAAATATTTCTAGATAAATAGTAGCAATGCAGTGGCACTGTTAATTATATATTACCAGGAAGAAATAGTACCATTAACAAATTATCTTAATGTATTCGCCAAAAAAACCATATCTTATATTTACTAATTGGAGGCTCCTTATGAGGCCTCCACGTTAATTGGAAGAAAATGCTAGAAATTCTCACAAAAAAAGCAAAACATCCGACCACCAAATTGAATGTTCGACAAACGATATCCATTAGATCTAAGATGATCAAAATTACCCACCTTTGCCATTACGAAAATACAGTCAAAAATACTCCTACTGCATAATTATAAATTACCACATTTACCATTATATCAGCATAACATCTTAGCCCTTGATTTCTCTCGCTCACGGCCAACACGCAGTGCTTCGCCCAGCGGCTCTCGCCACAAGTTCGGTCGATCTTCTCAGCAGAGTTGACACATCCAGACGCCTGGATGAGCTATTGATATCCTCCGTCGTTTGTTGTGTCTGTGTGGCTTCCCCGGCTGCGTGCATAACCCGCTAAGGGCAGGAACCTTCCTGGTATGACGACGCCTGGATTCTTTTAGGAGTAGTACTCATCCAGATATGCATCCTTACCGCGGTTGATAACCAACAAAGATTAACCTTTGGCCAGCTTATTCGATTCAGATTTGACTATGGTTATGCATGTGTTTCCCGGTTTCTTTTGTAGAGTGCTCTAGCAGTAGGTTAATTTACCAGCTCCCTACGTGTACGTAGTAGGCACTGGAGATTGCCTATATAACAAGAGCTTCATGTATGGGCAACGACACAAAAAGTCTTTTTTTTTGAACTGTACGACACAAAAAAGTCTTCAATTGCAGTTTACATCTATCTACAGATGCATCCAGGTAGAGGCAGAAATCGATGCTTTTTGTGTGTGTATATATTGTGGTTTTATCATATTGTTTGTTTTGGAGCTTCAATAGGAGTAGCTACAAAACAGTTAAAATCTCTGCACTGGAATGGAAGCTAGCGGAAAACAAGACCGAGACAAGACCATGAGTTGAAGAATAACATACACCAAAAAATAAAATCTAGGGCTATTTGTAAGGAAGACAGAAGATGGATAGAAGGAGAGATTGCAAATCAGATGGATAGAAGGGGAGATTCGTCAATGTGCACACTGTTTTCTAAAATAATGAATTTTTGAAATATGTCATAATGTTTGCGGGTAAGTATGTGACACATGACTTCGAATTTTTGAATTTCATTATTCATGCTTTCATTAATAGTATTTTTTGAACTATATGATTAATTATATCAATAATGGTTTGATAGAGGGGTTACCAAAAGTACTTTAAACATGTCTTATGTTCGTGAATGTTTGAGCAAATATTTTTAGAAAAGATAAGTGATAAAATTATGAATAGTGAGGTCAAGGTTGTCAAGTATTTTGAAACCGAGAAACCAAAACAATAGAGTTAACATTAATGAGAAATCATTTATACGTAAAATTGCTATATCATCAAATACAAAATTTCTAGCCCGTGCAAAAGCACGGGTTGATGGACTAGTTATCTTAATGTGCCATGACTTCTATATCAAATTTCATCTTTCGATTTGTTAGTTGCATGGTATTATATTAGAAGAAAATCCATAAACTTTAACTGCAAAAGGATTTACCAAAATGGAAACCAAACTATAATCTTAAATGCTGCAAACGGTTCATGAAAATTCAGTACCAAACCTGAAAATTAACGCCGGACAATGATTGCCCGTTAATGGCCATTGTGTTACTACCAAATCCATATCACGTGTTCATGTGGCACCCTTTCTAGCTACAGCTTGCGTGGCTGCTGGGTGGGCCGAGGCCTGGTAGGAGCTAAAAAGTGGCGCAGGAAGAATTGAGCTATAAACTGATGCTTTGTAAACGAGGATATATTAAAATCCGGTGCAATGTGCTACTAATAAGCTAGGCCTCATAAAGTGATGCACAGTGCAATTCTCTCTAAATCACATAATTAAATGAATACATTTGCGTGTGGAGATCTAAATTGCAGCGATCATTGTGGTTGGTACTGACCAAAACTAAGCAATGCAATGACACTGTTACGTGGTACCATTGCTTCCTGGTAATATATAATTAATTGTGAATAGTAGCTTCTAGTTAAATGCATAGCTAGGGCATAGCTAATCGGCATGATTTGTCATGGCCTTTTTGGTTGTTTGCTGTCACACTCGGGTAGAGTCGCCGCCATGTTAGCTTAATTATGCCTTGCGTCATGCATGCATGAACCCTAGTCTCTCCAGCCCTGCTGATCCTAAGCATCATGAGTTGATTGTATAACTATCATTTATCCACACGCCTGGATCCATCATCCTTAGTCTGCCAATCTTCAATATAAGAGACAGAACCTGTGTTTTTAAATTCAACCATTTGGAAATTGACGTTTTTTTTGACGTTGATATATATGTAGATGTAGTTAGAATTATTAATCGTCAAAAGTAAAGTGTGGCTGCATATAAGGTTATAAGATCGTAATTTTCCAAATATTCAGGTTTCTTAATTTATTTCTTTGTTGCAGGAATTCTCAAAATTGATTTATTTAACTATATGGACTTAATATTTTGAATGTTGCATGCTCGAAAATTGGAATTGTTTATTGTGCTAGAGTGGCTCTGCATGTCATGCTTTAGGTACCAATAAACTTTGGGTTAGAATTCTGATTCCAATTTTCTGATCTCTGGTTGAAAGTCTGACTCAAATCTTGCATTGTAACTGGAAAGTTTTATTCGAGCCCTGATCTTGCTGGGAATTTCTGACTTTCCAATTAATTAATAACTAAGACTTCAATCTTTTATCTACTTTTTATGGTTAACTCTCTATTCGTTGTTAGTCTGAGTTAAGCAAGAGGTTGGTAAGAGCAAGAACAAGAAAAGGGAGATATATGGAAGAGAGCCAATGGGTGTGAGAACGTAACTGGGGTATGAAAAACACCGGGCGGTGCAGGGGTACTGCAGAGTTATCTTGGGATATCGCAATCGGAAACCTCAACCATTTCACTCGAGGGTATTATATTCCTAAAGGAAAAAGATAAATGAAAAGAAATTCCCCGCAAAAAAAGAAAAGAAAAAAGAAATTAGAGGCAACAGCACAAATAGCAGGTTCTGTGTGCGGTCTCGAACACTGGCCAATAGTAAGACCGTGCTAATAATACGTATGGCCTACCTCATCATGCTGAACATGGGAGAGTACTATATTTGTACACCAACCAAAAAGGTCAAAGGTTGATTACTTAGTAATATATAATTAATTGTGAATAGTAGCTTCTAGTTAAATGCATAGCTAGGGCATAGCTAATCGGCATGATTTGTCATGGCCTTTTTGGTTGTTTGCTGTCACACTCGGGTAGAGTCGCCGCCATGTTAGCTTAATTATGCCTTGCGTCATGCATGCATGAACCCTAGTCTCTCCAGCCCTGCTGATCCTAAGCATCATGAGTTGATTGTATAACTATCATTTATCCACACGCCTGGATCCATCATCCTTAGTCTGCCAATCTTCAATATAAGAGACAGAACCTGTGTTTTTAAATTCAACCATTTGGAAATTGACGTTTTTTTTGACGTTGATATATATGTAGATGTAGTTAGAATTATTAATCGTCAAAAGTAAAGTGTGGCTGCATATAAGGTTATAAGATCGTAATTTTCCAAATATTCAGGTTTCTTAATTAATTTATTTTTTGTAGGAATTCTCAAAATTGATTTATTTAACTATATGGACTTAATATTTTGAATGTTGCATGCTCGAAAATTGGAATTGTTTATTGTGCTAGAGTGGCTCTGCATGTCATGCTTTAGGTACCAATAAACTTTGGGTTAGAATTCTGATTCCAATTTTCTGATCTCTGGTTGAAAGTCTGACTCAAATCTTGCATTGTAACTGGAAAGTTTTATTCGAGCCCTGATCTTGCTGGGAATTTCTGACTTTCCAATTAATTAATAACTAAGACTTCAATCTTTTATCTACTTTTTATGGTTAACTCTCTATTCGTTGTTAGTCTGAGTTAAGCAAGAGGTTGGTAAGAGCAAGAACAAGAAAAGGGAGATATATGGAAGAGAGCCAATGGGTGTGAGAACGTAACTGGGGTATGAAAAACACCGGGCGGTGCAGGGGTACTGCAGAGTTATCTTGGGATATCGCAATCGGAAACCTCAACCATTTCACTCGAGGGTATTATATTCCTAAAGGAAAAAGATAAATGAAAAGAAATTCCCCGCAAAAAAAGAAAAGAAAAAAGAAATTAGAGGCAACAGCACAAATAGCAGGTTCTGTGTGCGGTCTCGAACACTGGCCAATAGTAAGACCGTGCTAATAATACGTATGGCCTACCTCATCATGCTGAACATGGGAGAGTACTATATTTGTACACCAACCAAAAAGGTCAAAGGTTGATTACTTAAAACATGCCAGCCCCACATGATGGTGATGTGATACTGAGCAAATCTCACTCACTCTCGTATATACACCTATACAGCAAATCCTAGGCAAATCTCAGTATGCCAGAAAAAGAATCATCAGGTTGGTCCTATAAAATTCGTGCAAAGGAGTTTCCACTTTCCAGCAGCCTCCTAAACCATCCAAGCGAAAGCGCAAAACAACACAAGATGCTGGCGTGTGCTACACATGTACACTTGTTTTGTCTGTTGCCTTCACTTTTGAGTTTTTTTTTTTTTGTTTTGGAAACGAGTGCCTTCAGTCTGAGTTGGTTCGCAGATGATGTACGTGTTCAGTTCACGTCACCTCTGGAGTCCATCTGTTGATGCCTCCAGTGAGATGTCACGTTATATAAACGTACCAGAAAAAAAAAGCAATGCGTTCTTCAATCAGTTATATTCACAAGCAAATAAAATGAAATGCCATGCAAGAAAAGTTTTATCTAGGCACCCCCCCCCCCCCCAAAAAAAAAGAATCATCAGGTTTATCCTATAAAAATCATCCAAAGTTGTTTGAACTTTCCAGCCACCTCCTAAACCATCCAAGGAAAAGCACAGATGAAACAAGCTAGTTGCTGGCGTGTGCAACCCACTACATTTGCTGTAAGCCTTCACTACCGTGAGTGAGTTGGTTCGCAGTTGACGTAGTTCGTTCGTGTTCCGTTCATGCATGTCACCACCTTGTTTATCTGTTGATGGCTCCACCGGGACGCCACGCATGCAACAAACCTATCTAAGAAAAGCAATGTCTTCTTCAGTTGTATCCGTATCACCGGCTGGACTGATGACCACGGGAATTGGGGTAAAAGGCAATGTGTTTCTTCAGTTTTTATCTTTTTACAAGTGCAAAAAAAAGGCATTGCCACGCAAGGAAAGCTATCTCTTTATCACCGGTCGCGCGGGCGGCACTGGCTGCAGTGACGACGCCGCGGACGCGGCCAAGGGATGGGAAAAAATGCAATGCGTTCTTCAGTTTTTGTACAAGAACAGAAACCGCAATGCCATGGAAGAAAAGCTATCTAATCTCTCTATCACCAGCCCGCCGGCGCGGCTGGATTCAACGATCCTGCGGATGCGGCCACGGCACCGGAGCCGTGGTGACGCGAAACCCTCCCAAAGTCCGTTGCCCCTTTACCCGCGCGGCTCCAAGCGACGGGCGTGGCAG
>LAPY01005314.1:15787-25969 GCA_000970635.1 Eragrostis tef | reverse complement strand
GCTAGCTGCTGGCCTGGGGCTGCAGGCGCCACGCAGCAGCGAGCCGACGCGGCATGTGCAGGCGACAGGCGGAGCGTGGCGGGGAGGCGGGGTCCTCGGGCCGGGGAGAGCGGCGAGCGGGGAGGGGGCGCGAGGGTGGAGCCGGTGGTGCTCGGCGCGGACGCCATGAGGAGTTGAGGACGATGCCGATGAGCGGGTGGGAGAGGAATCTTCTGGAAGGTGCTGATTGCCAGGCGCCCGAGATGTGTGGGCGAGAAGCGGATATTTTCACCCGTCTCCTGAAACGGAGAATTCGGCCTAGCCCAAGAAGAACTGCCACAGAGAAATTCGGCTCGAAGCACGCCGCACGCGCGGCCATTTCGGCATGTTGTTTGACGGCTAGCCAAACCATTGTTTTGACTAGTGTCTTTCCGGCTTCGCATGAGACGAAAAAGACATCTCAGAAGAATTTCTATTTGTGTTAAAACAAAAGAAAATTTTCTCTTTAAATATAGTTATGAATGCAATTATGCAAGTGATTTTAGACATAGAAAAAAAAGACATTTTAGTTAACCAGTCCCTCCTACTCCTATGCTAGGATTGCCCTATAGGACTATAAACCAAGCCGTCTGTTTCGAAGAATACAAACGCAAAAGGTGAAATACAAACCAAACCTATTTTAACATTCATGAATGAATTATCAACGTTAAACGAAAAATCTCGTTTAGGCTAAGGAAACCAAAGGAGATTCGGTTAGGATTAAGAAAAAAAAACTGAAAAACATGAAAGAACCGCATCTCAACACACCTGAATCGCCACATGTACCACCATGCCACGACGCACGACAGCAGAGCGCCCATGAACCAAGTCCACGGAGAAAGCACGATTCGTCGCCACCGGCCGGCCCCCCCAACCCTCCGGCGTCCGGCTTCGCCTTCACGACGACGCCTCCTTCGTCTCCTCCTCCTCACTGACGCTTTCTCCTCCTTTATTCCCCTCCCCAAACCCCCCCACGCCCTAAAGCCACTCATCACACATGGATGCCCCCGCGCCGGCGAGGGCCGCTTAGGGTTGGGTCGGGGGACTCCGGCCATGGCGATGCCGACGGTGACCGCGGCCGCGGGAAATCCATGCCATGCTTGAGGAAGCAGCTGAGCTTGTTGATGACTCCCAGCCCAAGAAACCCAGTTATTACAGGTATATCAATGCATAGCAAGGCTGTTGATTATTCTTTTGCTCTCTATCTCAAGACAAACATGGTAATGATATTTATCTGTTGTAATTGCAGTACATACGAAGTGAAGTACATACTGAGGAGGCAGAATGATGGATCATGGAAATTCTCTGAGGCTGTTGTCCGGGACCAGACGTGATTTCAAAGTCAACTTAACCGTCCGCTGATAGGTGGCAGAACTGATCTTATTAAGATCCAACACGAGTCTTAGAAACTGCGCTCGCGTTTGGTTTCATTGATCGTTTATTGATCTGGTTTAGTTCGTTCCGTTTCCTGCAAATAGGCTCAACTCAATTACAGATTGAATCTGAATTTGCTCATTATAATTCGATTTCACTCTGTACATAACAATGTCCTTTCAAACGTGCCTGTAACTTTATTTTCTCCCCTCATTTACTAACTGTTGCGAATTGGCTCTGAGATTTCGTTGTTTTCAGTTCAGACGTGTTAGACATCAGTCTAATTTATTTGGCCCTTCTGGTTTTTCACATTTATTCAAACGACCTTGCAGATTCTAGGTGTTACTGAGAAAGCTGAGAAAGATGAGCTTGTCAAAGCAGCAATGGAACTTAAAAATGCAGGGATCGAAGATGGATACACAGCTGAGGTGTCCACTTGCAGACAGGTTGCTGATTAGTTTCTGGAACTATGTGGTTGCTTTTAGATTCGTTTAACACATAATAATCCTGGTGGTCATGGTTGCTTTGTTGATTTTTTGTCAGGCCCTGCTGGTAGATGTGAGGGATAAGCTTCTCTTCGAACAAGAGTACGCAGGAAGCATAAAGGAAAAGGTTCCACCGAGGTCCTCTCTTCATATACCTTGGAGCTGGTTGCCTGCTGCGCTCTGTGTTTTGCAGGAGGTAACACAAATACTTCTTGTCAAAATCTTGTTCTGAACCAATAGACGAACACTATCAAAGTTAACTTCGGTTTTATTTGTTTAGGGTTTCACTATTAATGGCTATGTTCCATATATTGGTAGTTGAAGGGGCATCTTCCATTATTCTGTTATTTAAATTCACTCTAACAGTAAATAAAGGAAAATTATCTGTTGTTTCTTATAAATCTGGTTGGGATGCATTTTACAATTCAATGAAGTGAAGGGCTCTTGGGGTTTAAGATTTGTGCAGCTAAATGTTGGAAGGAACTTAGCAGGGAGTGAGCAGAATCCTATAAAGACCTGTCCCTAAAAGATGTATTCTGTCTATCTGTTTATGATTATTTGAAAAGTCAGGTGAACATGTTTAGTATAATGGTGAGAAGCATGTAAATACTTCTGTCTTTTCTCAGATTATTAGGTGGTATAAAAAAATACCAATATAACTTTTCTACATCAAGCATGAACTGTGAGATTTAGAGGGCTCAAGCATGAAAGATGTCAGCCCAAGTATCGAACATACTTATGCCTTGCTTTTGTACTATCATGCCCTTATTTATTTGTTTGCTATCAATTAAGATGCGATAGTGTTGCAGGTTGGAGAAGAGAAGCTAGTTTTGGAAATTGGTCAGGCTGCCCTACGGCGCCCTGATTCTAAACTGTATGTTCATGATGCGCTTCTTGCAATGGCCTTGGCTGAAGTAAGAATCATAAAAGAATTTGAATAAAAACAGCTGCATCATATAATTTTTTTTACACATATCCGATGATGTTCATGGAACTTTTTTTCGATCTAAAAAAAAATACCAGTATAACTTTTCTACATCAAGCATGAACTGTGAGATTTAGAGGGCTCAAGCATGAAAGATGTCAGCCCAAGTATCGAACATACTTATGCCTTGTTTCTTATATCATGCACTTATTTATTTGTTTGCTATCAATTAAGATGCGACAGTGTTGTTGCAGGTTGGAGAAGAGAAGCTGGTTTTGGAAATTGGTCAGGCTGCCCTACGGCGCCCTGATTCTAAACCATATGTTCATGATTTGCTTCTTGCAATGGCCTTGGCTGAAGTAAGAATCATACAAGAATTCGAATAAAAACAGCTGCATCTTATTTTATGTTTTTTGACACATATCCGATGATATTCATGGATTTTTTTTCTGGCAGTGCTCTATTGCAAAAGCTAGCTTTGAGAAAAATAAAGTATCTCTTGGCTTTGAGGCTCTAGCACGCGCTCAGTATCTTTTGAGGAGAAAACCATCTTTGGAGAAGATGCCTCTTCTTGAACAGGTGAACTGTTGTTACTTCTACTTTATGAGTTCTACTAGCTTAATCAAGTCTTAACTTATTTTGTTGGGTGATCCAGATTGAAGAATCACTTGAAGAGCTTGCACCTGCTTGCACTCTAGAGCTTCTAAGCTTGCCTCAAACACTTGAAAATTCTGAGCGCAGGCGAGGTGCTATTGCAGCATTGTGTGAATTGCTTAGACAGGGCCTTGATGTCGAATCTTCTTGTAGAGTTCATGACTGGCCTTCTTTCTTGTGCCAAGCGTTGAACAAATTATTAGCCACAGAAATTGTCGATTTACTTTCGTGGGACACTTTGGCTATAACTCGTAAAAACAAAAAATCACTGGAATCCCAGAGTCAGCGGGTGGTAGTCGACTTCAACTGCTTCTATTTGGCAATGCTTGCTCACCTTGCATTTGGATTTTCAACCCGCCAAACTGATTTGGTACTCTCTTTTTTCTCCTTTTGTTCATAGACTATAGGAATCGCTGTTAGCTATTTCAGCATTATTTAACTAATATTGCCTATGTGCAGATCAGGAAAGCTAAAACCATCTGCGAGTGTTTAGTTGCAGCTGAGAGCACAGACCTGAAATTTGAGGAATCTTTCTGTTCATATCTTCTTGGAGAGGTAACATGGTTATCTCAACTTCTGTAATATTACTGGCTTACATTACTAGGACTAACGTTTAGCGCTCAGGAAACTGGCACCACAGTTTTTGAAAAACTTCAGCAGCTGCAAAGTAATGGAAGTCCAAATTCAAAAAATTACGGCTTGGCTAAAAAGAAAGACAGCAGTGACAAGGTTACTGTCAACCAATCACTGGTATGTTACTTCTGCGATGCTACGCTTCGGAGAAAATAAGCTTTATAATATTTGACTGTATATCTCTGTGGTTATAGTGCTTCAATTTATATCGAATTTCTCATATCAGACAATTTGTCTTTACCAGGAACTGTGGTTGAAGGATGTGGTACTTTCTCGCTTTGCAGATACAAAAGATTGTCCACCATCATTGGTTTGTATAATACTATTTTTTAGCGATCACAGTTGCCTCTACATTGTCTAGAAAGTAATTCAGTTCTACTTGTCTTATGCCAGGTCAACTTTTTTGGGGCTCCTAAACGCAACCTTACCACATCCAAGCAGAACTTGGGGTCCCCAAGATTGGTTCGTTTGAGCTCTCAGCCGTCATCTAGTGTCTCATCATGCAACAGGACTTCGGGGGAGCAAACTGCAAGACTGAGTCCTAACAGCCATTTGGGGGAAGCTGTAAAGCAACTTGCACCGACCAACTTGGGGCTCCATTCATCAACGGATAGGCCAGTAAATGGTTCGGGCACAACATCTGTTCCCCTGAAACGCAATCTTGGGTCCCATCCTTTAAGATCATTGGAGTTATGGGGAATAACTGGAGATATTATAGGAAAGCTTGCATATAGTGCACTCCTGGGGTTTGTTGTATTTGGCACATTAAAACTGTTGAGATTTCAGCCTGGGCACACGGGATCTCCCAACCCAAGTAGAGGGTCAGCATCCATGTTTTCCTTGAATGAAGCATCTGTACAAGAAGGTTCTTTTATCACCAGCAGTATCAGGAAGCGTTTTGAGAAGTTGTCAAAAATGCTTTGGCTAAACGATAGGCTTTATTCGAGAAGTGAAGAAAATGATAAATATCCGGTGCCTAGTGATGGCACTGCTGCTGTGTGCAGGCAAAAGATGGATATTCAGGAAGCAGAAGCACTCGTGAAACAATGGCAGGACATAAAGTCTGAAGCTCTTGGCCCTGACTATCAAATCGACATGCTCCCTGAGATTCTTGATGGTTCTATGCTCTCAAAGGTGTTTATCTTTACCTGTTTTGTATTTGCATGTGCTGTTGATTTTACGTTTATTTATGTTGTGCATAATCAAAGGCCATCTTGTTGAGCAGTGGCAAGATTTAGCATTATTGGCAAAGGATCAGTCATGCTATTGGAGATTTGTTCTGTTGAATCTCTCTATAGCTCGAGCTGAGATAATCTCGGATGAAGTTGGTGCTGGTGAAGCTGCAGAAATCCATGCCATGCTTGAGGAAGCAGCTGAGCTTGTTGATGACTCCCAGCCCAAGAAACCCAGTTATTACAGGTATATCAATGCATAGCAAGGCTGTTGATTATTCTTTTGCTCTCTATCTCAAGACAAACATGGTAATGATATTTATCTGTTGTAATTGCAGTACATACGAAGTGAAGTACATACTGAGGAGGCAGAATGATGGATCATGGAAATTCTCTGAGGCTGTTGTCCGGGACCAGACGTGATTTCAAAGTCAACTTAACCGTCCGCTGATAGGTGGCAGAACTGATCTTATTAAGATCCAACACGTCGAGCTTAACATGTTAGAAATCTGTAGTGACACTTTAGTTACCTTCTTTCCATCGGAATACCAGCTTAGCTAACCGCATCAGGACGCTTGAGGCCTCAAGCTGCTCATGATGACCTCCAGAGATTTGGCATCAGAATTCGACAAAATAGCTGCTGATTATGCTAGTAGTACAGATTCTAACCACAGATGATACCACATTCCTTTGTCCGTTTCCCTCTATGGTGTGAATTCATGTGATTTAGTTCAAGTTTTACCCACGTGTAATTGAATTGGCGGCGGCCGTTGTTCAAAGAGCAACGCAACTTGCTGAAGTGCTGTTTAACCTGTTATTTTGTGTAACTGCAAATTCCAAGTTTGCTCTTGTTCCTTTGAACTGTTTGAGTTGTTTGGTTCATCCTTGCTATCATCTTATTACAGCTTAAACTCATTTAAATTTTATTGCATACTTGTCTCTGTAACTCTGTTAGATCTGTAATGTTTTTAGCCTCATTGAGCAGCCGTCAAGTCGAGCTTCAGTGGTGGGAGTCGATGATTGAACCAGCACCTGCTGTGGTCTGACTTGCCTTGGCGATGACATACCTGATGCTTCGTGCATGACCCGACCCGAGATCTCATCAAATCACACCCCACCTAGTCGCTGTCATCGTTTGCACTTTGCAGCATCGCAAACCTGCATCGCAGCACAAATTCGATGCTCTTGGCTTTCGCCTCCGGGGGTCGCAGCCAGCTCCGCTCATCTGTCCGCCACGGTGCGCTCGGCCATGCGCGCGCTCGCCGATCTCTTCCCTCGCGCCCGCCGCCCGCGCTCCATCACCACCACGACGGCGGCCTCTTCGTCGGCGCACACCCTCCACGACTACGACCGCCTCCTTGCCGTCCTCGCGCGGGACGGCGACGGCGACGGGGCGCTACGCGTGCTCCGCCGCTCCTACACCTCCGCCATGTCCGCGCTCATCAAGGCCGGCCGCCCCGCCGACGCCGCGTCCCTGTTCGACGACATGCTCGCCCACGGCGTCGACCCCGATAGGCGTGCCTTCTCCCACCTCCTCCACATCTACTCCTCCCACCTCCACCTCCCCGCCGCCGCGCACTCCGTCCTCCTCTGGATGACTCGCCAAGGCCTCCGGCCGACCCCAATCGACTACTTCGACCTCGTCTTCTCCTTCTGCTGCGCTGGCCGCGTCGCTGACGCCCTGCAGCTGCTCGACGAAATGCGCGCACTCAATTATCCCCTCACACCACACATATTCGCGCCTATCCTCAAGGTGTTCTGCGACAATGCCGATATGCAAGGGGCGGATGCCGTCATCAGCTCTATGTGCTGCTCCGGTTGCCACCCAGATGTCGTCATTTACAACATCTACATCCATGGGCTGTGTAAGTTAGGAGATTTTGATGCTGTCGAGAGGATTATTGATGAGAGCGTCCGGAATTGGTGGGTGCCAGATGCAGTCACATACAGCACCTACATTGCTGGGCTTTGCCGGTTTGGATACCTCGAGGAGGCATTCCGGCAGCTGGAAATCATGATAGCAAAGGGGCTGCAGCTTACAGATGGTCTCAACATACTTTTGGACCACGTCGCACAGGATCTTGATATGTGGGCAGGCAAGGAGATGCTGGAGTGGTGCCAAGAGCTTGGCTTTGTGGTCGATGTCGTCACATACAATACAGCCATGAATCATTTCAGCAAGAAAGGGAAGTGGCTGCGTGCCCTAAAGCTATTCACGGATCTGCTCAAGAAGCCCATAACACCTGATGTACAGACATACAACATTTTGATTTCATGCCTGTGCCGAGCTGGCAAGTTTCAGTTTGCCAAGTTCTTGTTCAGCTGCAAGGGGTTTGTAGCGGATACTGTGACCTGTAACATTCTGATCCATGAGTTCTATCAGGCTGGAAAGGAGGATGAGCTTGGTTTCTTGTTCCTTGATATCAACGCGGGGAAGATTGTCCCAGATACAGTCACATACAATACACTGATTGATTGTCTCTTTAGGTCCGGGAGAAGGGCGGAGGCTAACGATTTTGTCAAGCATATCGATGGTGGTTACCCTTCAGAGCATGTTGCCCGTTTGACTTATTGGCTGGTTAGGAGTGGAAACACACGCGAGGCGTTAAGGCTATTTGATGATATTCAAATAAAAGGAATGGTTTTAGATAGTAGGATTTTTGCTAATGTTATCAAAGCATTCTGCAGAAAGGGTCCAGCAGAATGCTCGGAGATGTCGCAATTGTGCTCTGTATTGGATAGGATGCTTGGAATTGGCTGATCATTCTGTTGCATATTAGATTTATAACTTGGAAGTTCCTGCCTTCTTGGAGTTTTGCCGATTCTTTTTCATTACTTTCCATTGTAGGGTCCTACTTTTTTTGACCTGTATGTTTGTAACAGTAGCGATATTACCCTTAGGCTTTTGGTTCCTTTATGTAGTTATTTGTCAGACACATACTTGCAAAATACAATCAGCCATGGTTAAATATAATGTGTCATCCTTCATTTTTGAATTCTTCTGCCCATTGCATCTGTATTGAGTTGGTTTATCCAAACCCAAAAGGATGACTTATATCGTACCATATATTATGGATGATAAACTATTAGTGCACTTGCCATCCTACCTAGGGTAAAAAAAATTGTTGCGGAGTCTTGTTAACTATTTCTTTTGTGATGATGTTCTATTTTTTGTGATGATATTCTGTTGAAGCATTCAGAACCCCTTGCTTGCTCCTAGGATTTACCTGTTGAGGAATCCAGGTAAAGCATTTGCCTGTGCCCTGATGTTCATTTGACAATCCCATGCCCTAGCCTTGTGACCCTGCGTGAATTGATTGCATTTCATAACATTCTTTGAACTTCTTGTTTAATTCTCTCATGAACTGTGTGCATAAACTGTATGTTTGTTCGTGGTTATTATGTCGGCGATTTGATTTGCAGCTTCTCATTGAACTCATCGCCTTAAAGTGAAAATCATGACTTAAGAATACACTTACGCATTCATTACTTTTTATGGATTTCATAAATCATAACTGCATTACAAATTTGGTGCGGCATTCATTTGTTTTATTTGCATAATATACTGTGTGGGTGTTTTAAGATTCGGCTGCTTTTTTGCTTCTGCTGCTGCAACCTATCCTTAGGCTGATCCTGTGCTGGTGACATGTTGTGTTGTAAAGTGTAAAATGTTATGCAGAACTATAATAGGCCAGGCTCACAGCTACCAGCATAAACTTTTCTTGAGTCTTCAAGAAAAGTTCGGAGTTGAAATTGCAGGTTTTGCGCTGTTTTGTTTTGGTACGACTCAGGAACCACGAGGCTTGTTGTGCTTTCAATCAAATGCTTAAATGTTATGATTCTTTTTCCCGTTTATCTCTGTTGGATATGTACCCTAGCCCTGATCTAGTGAACAGTAGTGACAAGATCCACCTCTTGATCATTCAAGCTTACGTTGGATCTGTTTCTCTTACTTAGGGAAGCTGTGTAAAACTAGGCACAAATATTTGTTCTTTTCATATACCTTACAAAAGATTAAGGGACAATAGCGTTTTAACCATGATTCTAGATTCTAATTTCGTTTTTATCATCGATTTTTAGATTTTGCAAGATCACCATCGATTTGCTTTCAGATTCTGCAAGATCATCATTGCTTTTTAAAAAACTGATGGTAAAATCGCAAAACTATTTTGCAAGATCGCCATCTCTTTTTAAAAATTGATGATAAAATCGCAAAAGTTAAAAACCGATAGTGAAAACACAATTAGAGTTTGAAAGGATAATTGTTTTGCAAATGCTCCGAAGAAGTCTGATCTAAGCATCATCATCCTCAACGCACGCCGCCGTCAGCTCGGAGTATGAAAAATCCACGTGTGTGTTGCCCTTTCCAGCCAATCGCATGCTCCGCTGCTAGCGGGACCCAGCTCCATTGACACAACGAGGCCCTCCACGTCAGGCAACCGCTGAAACGGATATCCATCCACTGAAATCCCTGACCCGGCCCGAAGCTGCCTCGCCGTCGCCTCCGCTTGGACTCGCCGCACTCGTCTTCCCCGTCCTGATCTCCCAGATCCAAAACAAACCAACTCCTCACTAAACCCACGCTGCGCGCGCATGAAACCCTAGTGGCCCGTCCAGATCTCGATCTCCGCGTCATGGCGACCGCCGCGCTGGAGTTCCTCCCGGCGCCGCTCCGGTCGTTTCGCCTCAAGACGAAGCAGCAGGAGCTCCTGCTCCGCGTCTCGACGCTGGCGCTCATCTATGTGCTCGCCTTCATCGTCCGCCTCTTCTCCGTGCTCCGCTACGAGTCCATGATCCACGAGTTCGACCCATACTTCAACTACCGCACCACTCTCTTCCTCACTGAGAATGGCTACTCCGAGTTCTGGAACTGGTTCGACTTCGAGAGCTGGTACCCGCTCGGCCGCGTCGTCGGCGGGCA
>LAPY01005311.1:14168-25287 GCA_000970635.1 Eragrostis tef | reverse complement strand
CCATCATCCTCCTCTTTCCACTCTTCAAAGTGCAAGCTACAGCCATGCTCTCTAATGTCAGCCTTCCCGAAGGCTACAGACCTCTGCAAGTCCGCCTTTGTTGGAAAAGGTACCACAAAAGCATTCGGACCCAACTGATTTGGTTGCCAATTCCATCTCTCAGGAATGAGGCGTACCAATTCTTGGACTAGCTGTTGGATGTTGAGTGTGCCTCCCACAACTGTGACCAAAGCAGTCTTGTTGTCATTCCTAGCTGGCCCTAATGGTGCATGAGGGATGTGGTAAAACCCCAGGCCATCAACTTCAAATCCACAAGGATGCGCCACCTGTCTGGTTATACTTACATAATCGTTGAAAAATGTACCCGGCTGAAGCAGACATTCGAAGTTGTATCTGTTGACAAAGGCATCACCGACATGTGACACTATCTTGGTCCCGGGATTGGCTGGAATCCGTAGGACGTCTTCGATGATAGCAAGGTCATCAAGCGTGCAAACATTATCTGGAAAACGAAAGTTTACTTTACTGTCATATAAATAAGTGCAGAAACAATAATTATTGACAAAGGACTTCTATTAGAGGTATAGGAACTTTCAAAATTAAATGGCAAGTTCCGGTGGATTCGGCCCTCTTAGGCTTGTTTCCACGCAAAATGGCAGTGGAAACACTCAGAACTCCTCTGGAATTAAATCATTATCAGTTTAAAACCCAAAACGGCAAACACAGATCAACTTTTAGAAGCAGTCGTCGATGTAGACTTATTTATTCTTTGGCAAACACAGATCATGAATAATAAATAGAATTGAACGGACCTCTCGAAGTAACAATAATGAATTTTTCAATCCAGATAGTTTAAACAAAAGATCTTAGCTGTAAACACAAAACTTATAAACTATACATCATGACAGAACTACGCTAAACAAATGTACTCACTGGGGCAGATTGTAAAACCAATTTAAAAATCATGAGGTGTTTGTATCTCTAAAACTATCGAGCAAAATAACTGTCTACCTCCAACCATAGATTTACTACATAATAGTAAGGATTCAGAAAGATAATAACATAGGAAAAGTTGATTACCTGTTGTGGTTTGGAGAGTAGATGCGTGCAGGGTACCAAATGCGGCCAGGGTGCGGGGCGAATTGGCAAGGGAGGGGTATATAAAGGCCGTTCCGTGTAGCCAGATCCAACCGAGTCCTGCCAAATGCCAATGCCTCCATCCTACTTCCCTGCAACAAAGAATCCATCCCACATTATATTTGACTCATGTTTTCTTAGGAAGTGACTCAGGACAAAAGGGAACAAAATTAAGAAGGTCAGAAGGTATGCCCAGTCAATGATTTCATCAAGCACAAAACTGAAAACATCACGAATAGGCAACCCATAATCGACATGCACAAAGTGGAAAGGGCACATATAATTGCATCAGTAACAACATGGCACAGAGATGAAATTTGAAGGACAGGACTTTCGAATGGCCTCTACTATGTATTTCCTGTTCCGACATCTCCAACATCTTGAGAGGAAAATGCCTCAGGATTCAATATTATACTGTCATGCTTCATGGTTCTACATGAGATAAAGGGGGGAAAAAAGGAGCTGCTACGTTTATTTTTCACATAGTGAAGATAGAGCCTTGGCTTGGCACCTATTTGAGGAGCCAGACAAGATGAAGAACATGTTGCCTCTCCTGGGACCAGAGACCTTGGTTTGTTGCATGTTGTTCCATTCTTCAGTGGGTGCCAAAGAACATAAAGAAAATATATAAGAAATAATCATAGACCAACTCAAAAATAGAGAAAACAGTCATGCAGCGCATGTGGCAAAGCAGTAAAGATCAGAACATCCCAAGTCAAGAAAATCATGCACGATTTGTATATAATTCCATGCAGAGTAATTAATTCTTTATCACAATTCCATACAGCAAAACTGAAATGAGGACGCCATCAAGCCAACATATCTTAGATTATATAAGCACGATATAAAAAAATATAGTTCTTCCATTTGTTTATCACCTGTTGGTGTGATTTATAGATTTGGCAAATTGCATAAGCTTGAGTGAGGAGGCAAATGGATTTGCAACAAGGATAAAAGGAGAAAAATGATAAATAACTTGAAACGTAATGTATCATGATCCGATGCTAGGGCTACATTATACGAAGTTATACGAGATAATAACATAGGAAAAGTTGATTACCTGTTGTGGTTTGGAGAGTAGATGCGTGCAGGGTACCAAATGCGGCCAGGGTGCGGGGCGAATTGGCAAGGGAGGGGTATATAAAGGCCGTTCCGTGTAGCCAGATCCAACCGAGTCCTGCCAAATGCCAATGCCTCCATCCTACTTCCCTGCAACAAAGAATCCATCCCACATTATATTTGACTCATGTTTTCTTAGGAAGTGACTCAGGACAAAAGGGAACAAAATTAAGAAGGTCAGAAGGTATGCCCAGTCAATGATTTCATCAAGCACAAAACTGAAAACATCACGAATAGGCAACCCATAATCGACATGCACAAAGTGGAAAGGGCACATATAATTGCATCAGTAACAACATGGCACAGAGATGAAATTTGAAGGACAGGACTTTCGAATGGCCTCTACTATGTATTTCCTGTTCCGACATCTCCAACATCTTGAGAGGAAAATGCCTCAGGATTCAATATTATACTGTCATGCTTCATGGTTCTACATGAGATAAAGGGGGGAAAAAAGGAGCTGCTACGTTTATTTTTCACATAGTGAAGATAGAGCCTTGGCTTGGCACCTATTTGAGGAGCCAGACAAGATGAAGAACATGTTGCCTCTCCTGGGACCAGAGACCTTGGTTTGTTGCATGTTGTTCCATTCTTCAGTGGGTGCCAAAGAACATAAAGAAAATATATAAGAAATAATCATAGACCAACTCAAAAATAGAGAAAACAGTCATGCAGCGCATGTGGCAAAGCAGTAAAGATCAGAACATCCCAAGTCAAGAAAATCATGCACGATTTGTATATAATTCCATGCAGAGTAATTAATTCTTTATCACAATTCCATACAGCAAAACTGAAATGAGGACGCCATCAAGCCAACATATCTTAGATTATATAAGCACGATATAAAAAAATATAGTTCTTCCATTTGTTTATCACCTGTTGGTGTGATTTATAGATTTGGCAAATTGCATAAGCTTGAGTGAGGAGGCAAATGGATTTGCAACAAGGATAAAAGGAGAAAAATGATAAATAACTTGAAACGTAATGTATCATGATCCGATGCTAGGGCTATGCATCACAATATCAGTTTACTCCTTCACCTCTCAAGTAGTATTTATCTGAACATCAACATGGTTTCGGCTTCTCAGATTGGATTCGATAAAGCCTCTGTGGACTTTCCATAACACCCATCACAATAACAGGGGTGGTGCTACCTTAGGGCATGGGTGTGCATTTGCACACCTAATTATAATTATTGGAAAATAGTCCTAATTCAGCTTGTGCATGTTAACAACCTGGCGAAATACTTCAGTTTGGCCCTAAAGTATGAAATATATTTTTCATCTCGTAAAATTCAATTGCAATCCTTCATCAAATTAGTTAGTGAGTTTCCATGGTACCTACTTCAAGAACGAACAGACTGGCGATTGTCAAACGTGTACCTGTGAGTCAATTCCTTAAAGATTTGCTCCTCGCGCACGTGGAGGCGATGGCCTGTGAAAGAATTAAAACAATAGCATTCATGGAAATGGAGAAAGATATACATTCAAACCATGTTCATCCATCTACTTTTTAGACCTTCGATGAAGGTCAGAAAAATAGACCATGAAGTTTAATATGGTTACCCATGATTACCTGTCGATGAGTCATTACTACTAATAAACTGTTCTTCCTAGCATTCCATGACAAATCTCAGTCTTGAAAATTTACAGTATAAATTCAAAAGGAACCCAATCAAAACGCTTTAATAATAAATAAAAGAAGGCCTCCATGAATATGCAGAACCCTAAAAGGGGAAAAAATGAAAAGCCTGATGACAACCAATCACCACGAGAATAGAACAGCTCATCAGAAGGGAATAGAACGGCATGTACCTTGATGGGTGTAAGGCATGCATGGTTTCCCTGGGTCACCTCCTGCCTTTTCAGAATATAAATATTGTAATCCGTATTTGACATTCCTCTGAAAAGACAGGAGGTGACCCAGATCCCTGGCTCGAGATATGCTTGCAACAAGCCTTACAAGCGTCGGTCACAGGGAAGGGGACGCCACCACACTGTTTGAGCTATATTCAGGCGCACAATACTCCAAAATTGGATGATATGGAAGAACCACTGGAGCTATATTGCCTGCAATTAAATTTTCAGTCGCCAACATGATTTATAAACATACAAACAGTGGAACAAATCTGTTCTTGTAAGTTGTAACGAAAACAGATGAATCAGACTGTATGCTTGTAATTTGAGGCAATTCAGTGTCTTTAAAGCATACTAATAGACACGAAACTTAGAGGTAGTAAGCAAGTCTAATTTATAATGTATATATCAGAGGCAAAACATTCATATTAACTCAGGAAATTCATAAGTCCACGACTCACATATGCATTCCATCAAACACAAGATATGCAACTTCTGTAGTATCTTTCACTTGCATCACGGTGAGAATTTTCACGCTCAGCTAAACCCACAACAAAAGTGCAGAGATTAATCACAGAGGAATCAGATTGGCTGCTTTTCCATTAGCAACAAAAATACTCTGCATTGGCCACCAGCAGTGGCACGACCACGACACCGTAATTCCGGCTACTTTGCTGTGTAGCTGACTTCCCCACCGTCCGTGTGCCACAGGATTGGGATAATATATTACAAAATCTCGAACCATGCAGCGAGCAAATCAGATTGAATAGGGAGTGTATACAGGGGAGAGGTTCTGTGATCAGAACCGACCTGACCTATCAATGGATGTTGCTGGATGGAAGGCACCGTCGGGTATGGCAGAGGCCAACATAGTCGTCCTCGTCGGCGACGTCTAGGAGGTTAGAGGTCTGCGCGGCCTGGGGAAACGGCAAAGCTCATTAGGTGATGCTTCATTCCCAAAGCACGCTAAACGGAAGAACAGGTCAGGATTTTGTACCTTTCCGAAGGAGATGGTGGGGATCGCGGCGTGCTCGACGGCTATGACTCCGCTCGACGGTTGGAAGAGAGGTCGGCGCGGGAGGAGGAGCCGCCGGCGCCGCCTCCGATGGCCTGTGAAAGAATTAAAACAATAGCATTCATGGAAATGGAGAAAGATATACATTCAAACCATGTTCATCCATCTACTTTTTAGACCTTCGATGAAGGTCAGAAAAATAGACCATGAAGTTTAATATGGTTACCCATGATTACCTGTCGATGAGTCATTACTACTAATAAACTGTTCTTCCTAGCATTCCATGACAAATCTCAGTCTTGAAAATTTACAGTATAAATTCAAAAGGAACCCAATCAAAACGCTTTAATAATAAATAAAAGAAGGCCTCCATGAATATGCAGAACCCTAAAAGGGGAAAAAATGAAAAGCCTGATGACAACCAATCACCACGAGAATAGAACAGCTCATCAGAAGGGAATAGAACGGCATGTACCTTGATGGGTGTAAGGCATGCATGGTTTCCCTGGGTCACCTCCTGCCTTTTCAGAATATAAATATTGTAATCCGTATTTGACATTCCTCTGAAAAGACAGGAGGTGACCCAGATCCCTGGCTCGAGATATGCTTGCAACAAGCCTTACAAGCGTCGGTCACAGGGAAGGGGACGCCACCACACTGTTTGAGCTATATTCAGGCGCACAATACTCCAAAATTGGATGATATGGAAGAACCACTGGAGCTATATTGCCTGCAATTAAATTTTCAGTCGCCAACATGATTTATAAACATACAAACAGTGGAACAAATCTGTTCTTGTAAGTTGTAACGAAAACAGATGAATCAGACTGTATGCTTGTAATTTGAGGCAATTCAGTGTCTTTAAAGCATACTAATAGACACGAAACTTAGAGGTAGTAAGCAAGTCTAATTTATAATGTATATATCAGAGGCAAAACATTCATATTAACTCAGGAAATTCATAAGTCCACGACTCACATATGCATTCCATCAAACACAAGATATGCAACTTCTGTAGTATCTTTCACTTGCATCACGGTGAGAATTTTCACGCTCAGCTAAACCCACAACAAAAGTGCAGAGATTAATCACAGAGGAATCAGATTGGCTGCTTTTCCATTAGCAACAAAAATACTCTGCATTGGCCACCAGCAGTGGCACGACCACGACACCGTAATTCCGGCTACTTTGCTGTGTAGCTGACTTCCCCACCGTCCGTGTGCCACAGGATTGGGATAATATATTACAAAATCTCGAACCATGCAGCGAGCAAATCAGATTGAATAGGGAGTGTATACAGGGGAGAGGTTCTGTGATCAGAACCGACCTGACCTATCAATGGATGTTGCTGGATGGAAGGCACCGTCGGGTATGGCAGAGGCCAACATAGTCGTCCTCGTCGGCGACGTCTAGGAGGTTAGAGGTCTGCGCGGCCTGGGGAAACGGCAAAGCTCATTAGGTGATGCTTCATTCCCAAAGCACGCTAAACGGAAGAACAGGTCAGGATTTTGTACCTTTCCGAAGGAGATGGTGGGGATCGCGGCGTGCTCGACGGCTATGACTCCGCTCGACGGTTGGAAGAGAGGTCGGCGCGGGAGGAGGAGCCGCCGGCGCCGCCTCGCTTCCTGGCCTGGAGGCCGCCGGAGATGGACGCGGAGGTGTGCCGACGCATCGCCATGAGAGAGAGAGAAGGAACTTGCAATGGGGCCGGCGCGGCTCTTCACTGCACCGTGCTTCCACGACCCCATCGTCTTACGCGCGCCACCTTATCGACATCGCCATCGCTGCGGAAGGAGGGTGTGCGGGAGCATGAAGTATGGAGATCTGAAGCGAGAAAATGAGGATTGAGGAAAGAAATCAATACCGCTATCGAAGGAAAGTATTGATCTGCGATGGAGAAAAATCCGGGAATAGTGATGGCTGATTGGAATCCGGGAAAGGATGATATGCGATGGAGAGAAATCCGGCGAAGGATTGATTGGATCCGATCGGATACAGGGAGCGGCTAGGGAATTATTTGGAAGATTGCATGGGAGAGGAAGGACACCTCAGATTGGAAGGAAAGGGCTCAGGAAAGCTGCGTGCATGTTTTCTATGGAAATGTGACCTGCGTACTGCCAGCGATATTTACGGCAAGGGGTGCTGCGGGTGGGTACAAGACGCGCCAGGTCAGAAAAACATTAAACTCGACCCTAAAACATAACCTTTTGCTATTGTAACGTGTAACCAGAGGTGTAACACTTATATAATGGTCCCACCTTGCTTAAAATCCGAGGGTGGAGGCAGCGACGGAGGTGATCAAGATGGCAATCAAGGGTGGGTACGAGGTTAGGTACCTGAGATTTAGGTAAGCCAACAATATGTAAGCAACTCATCTCTTATTAGTTTAGATTCACGTGTAAATTTACATTTGAATGCATGAAATAGTTTCAAAGGTGGTGCACAAATCAATATGTACAGAAAAGTAAATTTTGACTTGTAATTGAGAAATCTCACCCAGTGAATTTCCAATATTACCAAGCGTAGAACTCTAGGACCATGTTATCCCAGAAGGAATTCATGATTTCTGTGAAATGTAGCAATTAGCTTGTTACTCTTATCGACCGTAATCATCAACAATACGGATGGTCACTACTTTGTGGCATTCATGAGCTTAAAATCAGGTCATAAGAAAAGGTCAAAACAGCATATGTATCTGTTACCTGGGATGATTGATTCAAGACTTCTTGATATTGAAGAAATCCACAATCTATTGATGAGCAAGTAGGCCATTATGAAAAGTTACCAAATGTTTCATGTGGCAAGCAGCACGCCAGAACGCCTGCCATGAATCAATGCCCGGAAATCAGTTAGTTCCACGTAAACAAATCCATCTCTAAGATACCATGAAAGTATTGCAGGTTTAATCGACACATAAACTGATTAGCTCCGACTTTGCTCCTTCCAGCACAACAAGATCATGACAATAACGGGAATTGATTGATATGTTCAATTTGTGAACTCAATCGATCTTTGCCTTGACTTCGCATTTGCACACCTCAGATAATATCTAGAGAAACAAAGGCAAAATAAAAATATTGTGCTAGAAAGAATACGAATTTGCACCTGCAGGTACAATTCCCGTCAGCAAATAATCTTGAACCCATACCTCGATCTTGGCCGAGATCGTTGTCCGCCAATGCGCGCTACCGAATGTGATTAGCTGCGCCTCTTAGGCCCTGTTTGAATCCTCTAGATAGCTAATTTTAGTCAACTAAAATATTAGTCAGCTAATTTTTTAGCCAACTAATTTTAGAAGACATTTGTTTGGATCCCTCACTAATATCTCTAACTCTTGTACTTTTTGCCTTTTTTTATGTGTTACTTGCTTTTTTTATAAGTTTAGTCGATTTTAGTAGCTTTGAGGTGACTAGAGCCTAAAAGTTTAGAAGAGGGTGGACTAAAAGTTTAAAAGATTTTAAAAGATCATGTTTGGATACAAAGCGACTAAAATTAGTTATCTAAAAGTTTAGAAGGTGGATCCAAACAAGGCCTTAGACGTAGAAGCCGAACACGAACTCTCGGACGGCGGGGCACACGACTTGCCCTTGAAGCGGATCAGCACATCGAAGAGGCGAAGCATGGGGCGCCCGAGGCTGAACGAACAGAGGACGACCGATCAGGCTTGGCAAACTCAGTTTGTTAAGTGCGTGGAGGCGGTAGTGCGGTTCAGAGAATACTACGTGCGGGGGCCGAGGGGCAGGACGTGCAGCCTAGCCGTGTCCGCACGCCGCGAGGAGGCCGCGCCGTGTAGGGAGAGGAGACCCAGAATGCGAGGAAGCTAGAGGAAGAGGGACGGCGCTGTGGGGAGCAGGCGGGCCCATCTGTCGGGGAAAGCGCTTCTGCGACCCGCATGAACTCACAAGACAAATAATAAGCAATAAAGATGTGTGGTGCTTGCCCTCCAATTCACTTGTGGGTCCCACTGGCGTGCCATTTAGTTTGTTGGCGTAAAAATCACCATCTGCCGCTAGAGTTGATTTCTTCGTGCGCCGCACACACGTGGCCCGGGAGATCTACTTAACTTCGGTGCAACCATGCTCTTTGTGGGTTTGAGGCGTGCCCGTCATTTTGATCCTGCAACTGACAAGATATGAGGTGACGTCGCATCGGCCGGTTAATAGAAATACTGAGCCGATACAACGGAAAGTACATGATGACTCGCATCGGCCACAATTAATAGAAGTAAAATGCTGGGCCGATACAACCAAAATACAAGATAAACAACCAGCTAAACACTCTGGTAGAACTGCTAACCTAATAGAACTAACCAAATTGAATGACGTAGGACCAGGTCAAACCATACCACAGATCGGCAGCAATAGATGTAATTGGTTGTAGTTCGCCTAATAGTGACTCGAATAGCCAGATCAAACAGGAAAGCAACAGCAACAATCAGCTCCAAGGTCACGGCTAGGACAAGTCAACCAATCGCAACAAAGAACTGGACTACGTCTTAAACAATTCCATGTAGTTGATGCAAGATGTCAAACCCTAGATTGATCTGAATTACCAGATAACTAGCAGTTACACCAACTCGAATCACGAACAAGTCTACATGACAAAATTGGCGCACTTGCCTGACGAGATCCAGGTCTTGACCGAAGCCGCGAGGGCGCCGGGTGGTGACGAGGATGCCGTCAAAAAAAGTGACGATACGCCAAAGTTGTATATTGATTGAGAGATTTCTTACATGTTGTCGTGGCCCTTTATATTTAGAATAGGGTTGCTGGACTTCGCGTACAAGAAAAAACTCTAACATTAAACCAACTAAGCTCTAGCTAACTAATATAATACTAGCAAAAGTGCCGTGCTTTGCTACAGGCTTAAAAAAAATCAACAGAACATAAGCATCCATACAAGAAATTCCATCACTTCTCAATGATCAATCATAATGAATTGTTCTTAATATCAATCAGAACAGTTGATATTAGACAGTTTTTTTACATCAATTGCTAACACATATGAAATAAAGGCAAAAGAACAACATAAACAAAAGCACTTTGTATGGTAATCAAGATTTGAGACAGCAGTAAAGCGGTGCCTAACAGGAAGCGGAATGTTTTAATCAGAACCACAATCTAGGTACCTCCAATGAAAAAATAAACTCAGCGCTTATGGCCTTCCTTGCAGAGAAAAAACAACATTACTAAAATCCAGTGTCAGAAACAAATATATTGATCAGGCTGTGACCATCTCTTTATTAAAATTCCAAAACAAACTTATAATGCTTTATAACAGAACAGAAGACCTCCTAGCAAACTGGGTCTATTTGACCTCTGGATTGTTCTAGAAATCTCTCAATCTTGGTAATCTTTATGACTTCATTGCTGTAAAACATTGCAACTCCGTGTTTCAAACTTGAACCTTTTTTGAATGAAAATAAGAAATAAAAATAGTTGCTGCATGGATGAACCTATAAATAAATCAAAGTTGACACAACTTGTTCTCTCCCTTCCTCCCAACAGCATGCCTTCTCACCACACCATAAGTCGTCAGCATATGTTCATGCAGCACCAAAAGAAACACATTAGCTAGCTACTGGGTTTTTTTCCCCTTTTAAAGGCAAATGCAGACTTGGTTGTTCTTGTACATTAACTGTTCTAGTGAAAAGTCAAGCTGCAGAGGATAGTAGTCCCCACAAGGAAAATTTTACAAAACTGAGATCAAGGACTTCAGAATCCTTGCACGGAGTAAAAGGCAGTAGTCATATCTTTAGCTCTCAACATTAACAAAAAGTCTCTATAGGTTTCAAAAGGACTTTATGATGTAAACTTCCATGTCTAGCTAGCAATAATAAGAAGTGAGATGAGTTGAATCATTTATTGGCTAACAGTTCATATGTAATTTTCAGACATTTCAGTCAAATTGATTCATAGTCTGCTGCCCTAGTTATTTGAGTACTGATACAGTCCAGTAAACAAATCCCAAATCTGATGAGAGGAGGGGGGGG
>LAPY01005309.1:3503-19456 GCA_000970635.1 Eragrostis tef | reverse complement strand
AGGGGGAGCGCACCCCGCCGGAGTCGCGCCTCTCCGAGCTCGGCGTCCGCCAGTGGCCCAAGTAAGCTTCCCGCCCTCCTCCCTATGCGTCTCGATCTGCAGCAACCTCTCCTCGTCGGCCGCCGCCTCACCGTGCGAATGGAACGAAATCCAGGTGGGGCTGCGACAAGAGCAAGTTCCCGTGGACTTACTCGGCCAAGGAGACGTGCTACCTGCTGCAGGGGAAGGTGAAGGTGTACCCGGACGGCCACGGCGAGGAGTTCGTCGAGATCGCCGCGGGGGACCTCGTCGTCTTCCCCAAGGGCATGAGCTGCACCTGGGACGTCGCCGAGGCCGTTGACAAGCACTACAACTTCGAGTAGCAAGCCGCCCCTAGCCCGGGCTAGCTCGCAGTCGCACTCATGTATGGTACGCAGTAGTAACCGGCAATCGCCTAGTTGTAATGCTTGGGGGCGTTCCTCGTTCCCCTGCCTGCTTATCCTTGTAGCAAGACGTGATATGCCTATGATGCTCCAGATTAGTGTTAACAGGCGCCATGTCTTGCAGCGTAATAAAGCTTCGGATCAGTGGAATTACACTACAGTGCCCCCCTCTTGAGATTGTTTATTGGTTGTGTTGTTTCCATGTTCTGGAATGCATTGTGGTCTCAATCTCCGTGGCACTTATCTTCATTACTTCTTGTGTATCCGCTGCTTGTTTGGGGTTGGAACAAATTGTATCTGCTGGACAGAGAATGTTATTGGTACAATATGCCATTGTGCTTTAGAAGTTGAGATCCGGCAGGTAGTAGCGAGGAGCCTGTCAGACTGTGCATTGTCACAGATCTCAAATAAAATGGTTACTGCTAGTCATAAACACTCCTTGTGGGCTACTCATAAACTTAAGACATTTGTATCAGATGTCGCACCAACACAACTGTGTAAAAATACTTGTGTTCTCCGCGGAAAGTTTCTTATGAAATGTAGATGCGGGAAACTAAGGTGAAAATGGTAAAACCTATGTGCTATGTCTATCACCAACTCCATTGTCACATTATTAGTAAACATATGTCATCTTCTGATTTTACCTTCTCTTGGTCATACATTAAATTATTTATGATATTAACATATTAACTTTTAAGCTTTTTTCTTTCCGGAGTAGTGTTCCATAGTTCATAAGTATGTGGTTTTGCAGATGTCACTAGTATGATGTGTTTAGATCAGATGATACATTGGCCGAAATGGATTCAGTAGAATGCTTGAGTCCTGTGCTAATTACAAACACTAGTGACTTAAGAAAATCCTGACTGATTGCAACTTTCCATCGTGGTTGCAAAATTAGGTAAAACATATGAATCTTTGTTTGCTATAGATATTATGCCTTTTTTCTTGCTCTTTGATTCCTCTGAAGCTCCCGCTGATGCAACAGGGTTGGGTTTTTTAAATTATCTTAGGTAGTTTATTGTCACTTCCCCGAATCTTATATTCTTTATCATTGTGCATACATCCATTGTTGTTTAATGAATCTCACACAACATTTTATTATTGGTGTAAATGTTCTGGGTTCGTCTCAGTCCTTGTTTTGTGTGGTTTGAAGTTGCTAGTTTACTCTCTTCCTACTTAGCATAGACTTACCTGGTAAAATTACCTGGGGTCTTCTCTCCAACCTCCAACTTCCATAAATATTATTAAGTATAATCAGCAATTCCCTAAACATAGTGACACAGTGGAATTATTTCAAATGACAAATTTGCTCGTGTCAGGAGATTTATTGCTAAAAGAAAATGTCACAATTTTTCAGAACATTTATGTCAGGAAGTATAACTTTCAAATTCTGTTACAGTTTTTGGTATTTGTCATCTACCAATTTCTAGTTCTAGTGCCATCAAACTTCTGTGCTGTCCAGTGGTAGAAGGGAGATAGTTCAATGAGTAATCAGGCAAACATTCAGTTTCTTCACCAGCGTGCTCAATCAACTGTTCTCGCCAAGTTCTTCGTATATATCTTAACCTTTCAGACACTTCTGTCATTAACGGTCGTTCTTCCCCGTTCATACTTAAGCAGCACTTTGCGAGTTGAGCAACTTCTTGGAGCAGCTCTGTTCTGACACCCAATATATTTGTGTCCAAGATGGAGCGAAGCCTGTTCTCTTTCAGTGCCACAAGGAAGGATGATGCTAGGCTTTTCTTTTCTTCAGTACTTTCAGAATAAATTGCTGTCTTCCTTGTGATTAGCTCTAGCAGCACAACTCCAAAGCTATAAACATCACTTTTCTCTGTTAATCGACGCTCTTGTAAGTATTCAGGGTCTAGATAACCCAGAGTTCCCTGTACCATTGTCATAAATTGTATTTCATCTGTTGCAAGCATTCTTGATGCTCCAAAATCAGTAACTTTTGCGACATAGTTGTCGCCTAGGAGAATATTTGGAGATTTTACATCTCCATGAACTATGGGAGGGGATGCTGATGAGTGCAGGTATGCTAATGCTTCTGCAGATTCCTGGGCAATCCTGAGACGAGTATCCAATGAAATGGGTGATCTTCTATGTATCAGATCAAACAGAGTGCCATTTGGGATAAATTCATAGACCAGCATGGGAACCTCCACTTCTAAGCAACAACCAAGAAGCCTTACTATATTCCTATGGTTTATCTGTGAAAGTATAATCATCTCTTGCACAAAATCATCTTTCTGAACCATATTCATGATCTTTGAACGCTTTATGGCTACTACTCTGTTGTCTTTGAGAATTCCCTTGTAGACAGTGCCATAGCCACCTTTGCCTACTTCTCTGCTTGAGTCAAAATTGTTTGTTGCATGCTTTAATTCTTCTGCTGTGAATATTCTCACAGTATCAATTTGCTTTGACCTGATTTGCTCATATAACAGGAGGCCACCATTTTGTTGGAAGAATATGTCCTTTTCTTTTTTCAGTTTTCTCTTCTGGCATTCAATCAGAAGCGCAAAAATGCAGATAAGAAGAATTATAACACATGACGAAATACCTGCCGAGAAAAAAATTCTCCTAGTTATTGAGATATACATATATTAATAAGTTTTCAGGTGGGCCACTTAATCATTTGGTATGCCAATAAGGCTTCTCTTTCAGTCAATAGTGCCTCTTTTTGAAGCTCATTTGCCAACAGAAAAAATATCCAATATCAATATTGAAGAAAAGTATAATTTCTGTTTAATATTTTACGTTAATACCTTCAAGAGACCACATTAACCATACTTATTTTCTACAAGTGTGATGAGCGAATCAACGAGGATATGCATGTTGGTCAACAACAAATCTGCAATTAACCTAAGATTTTGAAACTGTGCCTACAATTTTGCGCTGATTTGATAATGTTATAGCCTGCCTCTTTTTATCTTTACACTTTGTTCTGACACCCAATATATTTGTGTCCAAGATGGAGCGAAGCCTGTTCTCTTTCAGTGCCACAAGGAAGGATGATGCTAGGCTTTTCTTTTCTTCAGTACTTTCAGAATAAATTGCTGTCTTCCTTGTGATTAGCTCTAGTAGAACAACTCCAAAGCTATGAACATCACTTTTCTCTGTTAATCGGCGCTCTTGTAAGTATTCAGGGTCTAGATAACCCAGAGTTCCCTGTACCATTGTCATAAATTGTATTTCATCTGTTGCAAGCATTCTTGATGCTCCAAAATCAGTAACTTTTGCAACGTAGTTGTCGCCTAGGAGAATATTTGGAGATTTTACATCTCCATGAACTATGGGAGGGGATGCTGATGAGTGCAGGTATGCTAATGCTTCTGCAGATTCCTGGGCAATCCTGAGACGAGTATCCAATGAAATGGGTGATCTTCTATGTATCAGATCAAACAGAGTGCCATTTGGGATAAATTCATAGACCAGCATGGGAACCTCCACTTCTAAGCAACAACCAAGAAGCCTTACTATATTCCTATGGTTTATCTGTGAAAGTATAATCATCTCTTGCACAAAATCATCTTTCTGAACCATATTCATGATCTTTGAACGCTTTATGGCTACTACTCTGTTGTCTTTGAGAGTTCCCTTGTAGACAGTGCCATAGCCACCTTTGCCTACTTCTCTGCTTGAGTCAAAATTGTTTGTTGCATGCTTTAATTCTTCTGCTGTGAATATTCTCACAGTATCAATTTGCTTTGACCTGATTTGCTCATATAACAGGAGGCCACCATTTTGTTGGAAGAATATGTCCTTTTCTTTTTTCAGTTTTCTCTTCTGGCATTCAATCAGAAGCGCAAAAATGCAGATAAGAAGAATTATAACACATGACGAAATACCTGCCGAGAAAAAAATTCTCCTAGTTATTGAGATATACATATATTAATAAGTTTTCAGGTGGGCCACTTAATCATTTGGTATGCCAATAAGGCTTCTCTTTCAGTCAATAGTGCCTCTTTTTGAAGCTCATTTGCCAACAGAAAAAATATCCAATATCAATATTGAAGAAAAGTATAATTTCTGTTTAATATTTTACGTTAATACCTTCAAGAGACCACATTAACCATACTTATTTTCTACAAGTGTGATGAGCGAATCAACGAGGATATGCATGTTGGTCAACAACAAATCTGCAATTAACCTAAGATTTTGAAACTGTGCCTACAATTTTGCGCTGATTTGATAATGTTATAGCCTGCCTCTTTTTATCTTTACACTTTGATCAATTTCCCCTATATTTACATGTAGACTAACCCTTTGGGTTGGTTTGAGAAGAATGTAGACTCTCTCACAAATTATTACATTAAAGTAAAATGTGCAGGCGCAGAACAAAGCATATTGTTGTGGGAATAAGGAAAAATATTTGTTTACGCAAATCATATGAATAATCAGTTATCAATTTATTTATAGTTATCAATACAGAGGTCAAAGATCGATAGATTTATCATGTTGCTACAAGGGAGTCACGGACCATAAATTGCTCATGTTGGCTCGACTGCTCGAGTACTGTAAATTTCAAAAAGAATGATTGAACTATTCTTCTGTCCACCTGTTTGGCTTTGGATGTCACATATTGGAAAAGAAGGTGAAGTTTGCTTCATGAGTCTATTCAGGTATGACCATGCTATTCTAATAAGAATATTAACATGTTTGAAGTAGAGGAAATTACCTATAAACATTTTTGTCAGTTTAGCTCTTTCTGAAACTCCATCTGCTCTGCAGGGTTCTTTCTTTGGATCTATGCTGTGAGTCCCAGAAGGACAGGAACATTGGTAACCTCCTATTGTGTTTCTGCATGTTCCATTGCACGGATACTGATCTAGACTTTCGCACTCGTTGATATCTGGAAACATCATACAATGGTAGAGATTAACTGAATATCAACAAACAGGTACCTTGGGAGTAACTTCGAAGAGCAGGGTGAATTACAGAGAGTATCTTACCTTGGCACCCGTCTGCCAGATAAGGGTTGCCTGCAAAGCCATTGTTACAGCTACATAGATACCCTGTAGCATTTGGTGACTTGATGCACTGGCTGTTCTTGCTAATGCAGGGATATGATGACATGTTCTTGACCGCTTCATCACAAGAGGTATTTCCTGCAACCCAATCAAGAATCGTAGGAACTCCATCCTTGAATTTCTCTGTTAAGTTTAAGATAAGAAGCGTCAAACTTGAACCAGTCCTCCTCAGCGACGAAAGCATAGCTGCACGGGTTGAACTCCTGTACCCCAGAATTGTCGAACCTCTCATCGAAGGTTATGTTCAAGAAAGTAAGGTTTGGTGCTATGGATGTCTGGCAACAGCCCATGCCGGAGCACTGGCCACTGCGATCCACACTTTGGTTGTCCAGGCACATTGAGAAGCACCCAGCTGCGGCCCTGTGTTCGTTGAAGCCTCCCAAGAATGCAAGCGTGTTGCATCCAACCGCTGTTAGCTTGTTTGCCTTACTGGATGGAGTAAAGAAGCGAGCGGTCCTTGTTGAGGCCCATCCACTTGTATTGTTGTAACACTTGGAGGCAATCAAGGTGGTGACTCGAGCCTGCCCTGCAAGTAGACTGATGTTGTAGATCTCCATGTTATTGCTTGAGTTGTGCATGAAAGTGCGGTTATGCTCGCATGAAACATCGAATCCTGGAGCATAGTAGCAACCGGGACCGATGCCGAAGGGGTAAGGAATGGTGAGGTTGCCACATGTTTCTCTGCACCCGGGCTTCGCCATCATCGACGAGGTGCTCCTCTTGATGGATGCTATCAGCAGGGTGAATGCAAAGATTAGGCATGGTAACACTCTAGCCATCTCTAGTGCCAGGTTTCTCTTATGTTTGTCCTTTGGATCCGGTTCCCTTTTCTAACTGAGCTGTGCTTCATATAATGAGCAAGAGGCAAAGTTTTTTTTGAAAAAGCAAGAGGCAAAGTTTGGTTCCTATTCTTTGCCTGTCGCTGTACTACTGTATTGCATCGGGTTGAATATAGACTCGGTCAGAAGATGTGATTTTGAGATGTATTGAAGAACGTGATGTTGATTTCATCTTGAAGAATAGCACATGATAATTATTACCTTAACCAAAATTATTATATTTTCCTTGTAATTTACTCATCTAGGATCGACTAAGACGGTCTAACTTCTCAGTTTCAGCCTTTTCTTTCTTTGGTGATGATGCAGTAGATGCATTGGCTTTTCCTGAAAACAAATGGCCACGAACCAGAAGACAGCCAGTGCCGAGACCTTTTTATGACGTCAACGCAGCTTGGCTTCTTTCATTCATATACATGTCGCGTCTGTACAGCGATGGACTTTATGAGGAGAAAATATGCTTATGAAACGCCCCATTGTCATGCCTCCAGGGCCCGCCGGAGGAAGAAACTGGCACGGAAGTTTCGGTGGCGGGTTTAACCGTGGTTTAACCGTGTGTCGTCCATGCAAGATCGGATAGTGCAAGTGGCAAACAAACAGTGCGACGCGAGGTAACGATATAGTTCTAAATAGTATAATCCAGGCTCGGACTGCGTTTCAAATTGCAAAATGTTCTGAGAAGATGAGTGCTATTCAGGCAGTTTTCAAAATTAACCTCTAATCTTCTTTTTTGCGAATAAATTAACCTCTAATCTCTGAAGTGTTTTTTACTGCGACGTTGTGGCTTGTTTTCCTTGTGTACAAATCTTTTGTGCTTGGCCATGCCAAAACTGCAATTTGATCACATCAATTTAACTAGCCGAGTTGTATTGTCCGACCACTGGAGGCATCATTTGGGACCACAAGCCATTGAATGATTCCATTAGTTCATGCAAATGGGAACACTAGACTGATTCTTGCCTTCACATGATTGATTGAAATGGTTGCCAACCTGTATCTAATAAGATGAGTACATCGCGTAAGGCGTTGACGGTTGACTTGACCTGACTTGTTGTATAGGGGTCGTCATGGATCAGCATCAACCTCGCTAACAATAAAACCACCTAATAAATAGAGCACAGAGCTAGAGCAACTTCAGAAGACTTAAATATAACATGTTTCTTTTAAATATAACTAGTACGGTTATAAATAACTCTCCGACATTCTTTCTAAATTCCTTTTCAAAATAGCTAATTTTTCATTCCGTTTTTCTAGCTAGCAATATTTAGTTAGGAACATTCACTGTTTATTTCTTCTTTCTGCGTGTCTTTGGTGGTTTAGAAAGTTTGTTGGTTTAGTCTAACTTTTTTAGATGTGTTTTATTTTATAAACTAGCTAAAGTCAAAGAATTTTAAAATATATTTTACTTAATCTCTTAGTTGCTTATGAAATATTACTTGAGCACGAGGAGGCTCAGCGAGCTCCTACGGATGAGAGATCCAGGACCTTGGATGAGAGGACTCTTAAAGTTAGAAGAGGGATGAGGTGTTTATTGGAAACATATTTTTACGTTTTTCCTCCTAAATCTAGGATGAGGGAGCTTATAAGGGCTTTATAGAAAATGCTCTAAGCAAGAAACAAGCCCTTCTTTTAGCTCTTTTTTCCGTCCCTCGACCCCACCCAAGCTCGCCATCACGCGCTCCTCTGCATGGTTTACAATCTGAGGAAGAAAAAGGTTGATTTTCGGCAGTTTTACGAAACCGGTCCGGCTCAGTTTTCTTGGTTCAGTTGTTTCCGGCAAAGTAATTTGATCATATTCGTTACACAAATTAATACAAATACTACAAATAAAGAAGCAATCTGGTGAAAGGACTAGATGAAATCAAGCGTTCTCGAGTATAGGAAATAAACTAAAGAAAAAAAGAAAAAAACACCTCTTTCTACTTTTCTCTATTTCCGAATAAAAGTATCGGTCAACCAAAAAACCAACCGGTTATCCACACAAACCGTCCAGTTTGTCTTGAAAATATTTTGAATTTTGAGCGGTAGCCGCGCGGTTTTTCCGGTTTACAAATACCTCGTACCACAAACGAATGTTTTAGTAGTTTGATCGGCAACATAAACTCTGCTCCTCTCTTGTTTGTCCTGTCATTGCTCATTAGCTTATTGTTATTACTTTTCAAATGAAAGGTGCTTGGCGTGTCATTATGTGCACTAGCGGAGCATCCCATAGACAGGGTGAGGCAGTTCTCAGCTAGCCAGCGGCGAATTGTTTTGAGGGTTTGGTGATTCTGCCCCTGGTTTGGAAGCTAATGGCGTTTCTACCCCTCAAATTTCCAGATTGCGAATTTACCCCTCCTTTTTGAAAACGAAGCATCAGTTTACCCCTGGTCCGTTAGAGGGACTTGACGGTGTTAAATTTGATGTAAAAAGACCCAAATGCCCTTGCGATTTTACCCCTACTTTTGGCAACAGTTTGTGAAATTACCCTTATTTTGAAATTATGAGTATATTGAACAGCAAATATTTGGCACAAATAAAATATAGTCCGATATCACAATTTTTTTTAAAAAACGCAGCAGCATTTTTGCTTAAACTCTGCAACATTTTGACCAACAATAATAATCAGAACATAATAGGGGCAACCACATTATACATGTCCAATAGAAAGCATATAACATGTCCAACAAGAACGATTGAGTCCAACAAAAGAGCGCCATAACAAGTCCAACAAAAGAGCACCATAACAAGTCCAACAAAATAGCACCATAACGTAGCTATTACATCTCAAAGTCTAAACCATTCAGCAAGCCTCCCTCCTCTTCCTCCTCTTCGTCCACCTCGGCTTCCCCTTCCTCTTCCCCTCCCGATCCCACTCGCACTTGCACTTGCACTTGCACTCGCACTACATGTGGAAGGAGTAAGTGAGATATGAATTAAACTAATGGTTTAAAAAAGAACTAAAACAACAATGCAAATTAAATCATACTTTGGTTCATTGCTACCAGATCCCGAAGCATTTTCAGCCAGCCTCCTCTTCTTTTCTTTCGCGGTTGGGCCTCCTTGACAAGTTTTGGCCGTGTGTCCTGATTCGTCACAATTGGTACACTTTCTTTTCTTTTTGGATCCAACTTCATCTGATGCCTTGATCCTAGAACCTCTTGGTCTTCCGGGTTTCCTTCTTAATTTAGGCTTGCAGATGTTATAGCCTATCTCAACCCGTGGCCACTGATGCTTAGATGTCATTGGATTGAATACACCAGCATATGCCTTTTGCAGCCTCTCAATAGAGTAGTACTCATGGTCAAATTCATCCATATCAACCTCCCTACTAAGCTTAGCAATGACAGCTAAAGCATGCTTGCATGGCTGTCCAGTCACTTGCCAAGCCCTACAACTGCAAGTATGGTGCTCCAAGTTAACAGCATGCCTAACAGTGGCCACAGTAACTTCAGCAGTTGTACCCCCACATATCAAGACCTCATGATCCTTCACATTCTTACTGCTAGCATTCAGATTCTCAACAATGGAAGGGATTATTATGCCCACCATTTCACTAGCAAGCTTGCTTCTCATCACAAACTTAGCTATAATCATTTGCCTTATCTTGTCAAGCATGTCCACAATATGCTGATCCTTTGTTTTTGAAACCCAGCTATTGAAACATTCAGAGAGGTTGTTATTGATGTAATCTACCTTGGAGTGCTCAGAGAATTTGCTTCTACTCCATATAAATGGATGGTGGTCATCTAACCATGCAAGGGCATCTGGTTTCCTCTCCTCTATCTTCCCCATATGGTAGTTGTACTTCTCAGTTGTGAATGTTTTAGCTGCTGCCCACATATTGTGAGAATACAACGGACCATGGTAATGCTTCTTCATGTTCTTCCATAAGTGCCTCATGCATTCCCTATGTTCCACTCCTGGATATACCTCATGTACAGCCAATTCTAGACCTTTACATGCATCTGTACTAATAACCAAACCTACATGTACAAAATAGTGCTACGTTAGTGGTTTAAGATTAAAGTGCAAACAATCAAAAGAATGATATAGAGAAGAAAATCCAAGATGTCAAACCTGTAGGAAATCCAATAGCTTTCTTCAAATTCTGGATGAACCATTTCCAACTCTCAGTAGACTCCGTCTCTATAACTCCATATGCAACTGGATATAGCCAATTATGTCCATCCACTGCCACAGCTGATGCCAATGCACCTCTTGACCTTCCTGTCAAGTGTGTGGCGTCCATGGCAATGTACGGTCTACAACCTTGAAGAAAACCCTCAATGCACGGCCCAAGAGCTACAAAAAACCTTCTGAAGCACATGCTCCCATTGTGCTCTTCAGTGTCTAGTTCAACAACACTGCCTGGAACACATTTGAGAAGTTGATCTTGATAGGTAGGAAGCAAATCATAGCTGTCATCCCACTTTCCATTGATAATGTCAGCATGTTCAGCGAGCCTCCTCTTCTTTTCTTTCACTGTTGGGCCTCCTTGACAAGTTTTGGCCGTGTGTCCTGATTCGTCACAATTGGTACACTTTCTTTTCTTTTTGGATCCAACTTCATCTGATGCCTTGATCCTAGAACCTCTTGGTCTTTCGGGTTTCCTTCTTAATTTAGGCTTGCAGATTTTATAGCCTATCTCAACCCGTGGCCACTGATGCTTAGATGTCATTGGATTGAATACACCAGCATATGCGTTTTGCAGCCTCTCAACAGAGTAATACTCATGGACAAATTCATCCATTTGAACCTCTCTACTAAGCTTAGCAATGACAGCTAAAGCATGCTTGCATGGCTGTCCAGTCACTTGCCAAGCCCTACAACTGCAAGTATGGTGCTCCAAGTTAACAGCATGCCTAACAGTGGCCACAGTAACTTCAGCAGTTGTACCCCCACATATCAAGACCTCATGATCCTTCACATTCTTACTGCTAGCATTCAGATTCTCAACAATGGAAGGGATTATTATGCCCACCATTTCACTAGCAAGCTTGCTTCTCATCACAAACTTAGCTATAATCATTTGCCTTATCTTGTCAAGCATGTCCACAATATGCTGATCCTTTGTTTTTGAAACCCAGCTATTGAAACATTCAGAGAGGTTGTTATTGATGTAATCTACCTTGGAGTGCTTAGAGAATTTGCTTCTACTCCATAGAAATGGATGGTGGTCATCTAACCATGCAAGGGCATCTGGTTTCCTCTCCTCTATCTTCCCTATATGGTAGTTGTACTTCTTCCCCTTCCTTATTGCAGCGGCGCCGCCCGGCCCCTTTCCCTCTCGATGCGCCGCCCCGACTCCTTCGTCCGAGCTGCGCCGCCGCGGCGCCTTCCTCAGGGCCGTGGCCCCTTCGTCCTTGCAGCGGCGCCCCCGGTCTCCTCTTCCACTACGTCCCAGGGCGATGCTCCTCCATGGGTGGGCTAGGGTTAGGGTTGGAGGAGAGAGCTTGGGAGAGACAAATGGCGTCGGGAGAGAGAGAGCCCGAGGAGAGAAAGAGAGGAACGGGAGAGAAGAAGATAAGTGAGGGGTAGTTTTGTCCTTTGCCATTTTCCAATATGTTTTTCTTTCTTTTTTTAAATCCGAAATTCGGGCTGGGCTGACGGACTAGAAAACGAGGGGTAGACGGAGGCTTCGTTTTTGAAAAGCAGGGGCAAAATCGCAATCTGTAAAAAAGAGGGGTAAAATCACCATTAGCTTCCAAATCAGGGGTAGAAACACCAAAACCCCAATTGTTTTTACGATCCCTACCCCTCCTCGCTGGAGCGCTCCTGTTCTGACGTTCAGTGACGTCGCTCCATAGCCGAGCTCATTGTTCTTAGAAGAACCAGCGAAAAAAAGAGAATATTGAGTTGGGCCTTCGGAGTGAGGCCAGTAAAGAACAAAGAGTCATGTAATGAAGCTAGCCCTCATGGCTCACCGGTCGCTCCTCGCCTACATGAGCCGTCGCTGTGCTTGCAGTCCGTCTCGTTTCCCCACCTAAATTTTTGTCTGTGCTCCGCCACTAATTATGTGGGTGCGGTGAGATAATATCATTCTATCCAAATCTTAGAGAATTGTATCACGAGTGATGAGGAGAATTGAGTCGGGTCGGGCTAGCATGGCACATCCTATTTGGGTTGGACCCAATGAGCTCGCCTCCCGGGAAGCCCTGACACGGAAGGGAGGTTTGAAATGATGAAAGGTCCTCGTCGTGTCATCATGTTCAGCGTGGGTATTCGTTTTTTTCAAGATTTTAGCCATTTGAAATATTATCATTTAGAGTACTAATTAAAGTCTAATTACAAAGATATGACAGGGCTAAAATTTTAGCCGCTGGAAACGAACAACCCCGTAGACTTGTAGTTTCTATTTTTTTATTTTTTCCCGATATTTCTACTCTTTTACTTCCTCCATCCCTATTTATTTGTAATTCGAACATACTTTAAGTTTTTTTAAAAAAATAATTGATGTTCTCACTTCTTAATACACATTTCTTTCTTTCCAGTGCATTTCTATCTCTATCTCTTTTTTTCTCGCTTATCCATCTTTACAACTTTTCTTAATCTATATGTCAAAAGTTAAAATGTTAATTAGTTTGAGATGAAGGGAAAGCAGTCACGCGTGAAGACGATAAAAAACGTTGAGAGAGAAAACACGAAAGATCTTTAATTTTTTGTAGATCCAAAGGACAAGCATCCATCAAGAGGAGCACCTCGTCGATGATGGCGAAGCCCGGGTGCAGAGAAACCTGTGGCAACTTCACCATTCCTTACCCCTTCGGCATCGGTCCCCGTTGCTACTATGCCTAGCCGTGCCGCGAGAGCTCGCCCCATCAGCTATGTCGAGACCAAGGATTGAAATATCGAAAAAACCAAAAAAACTGAAACCAATGAAACCGGATCTGTTACCGAAAAAAAACTTTGGTTTTTACTGGTAACCGGACGTCCGATGAAACCGAACCAGACCGGTTAGTCCGGTTACCGCGGTAACCGACCGGTTTCTGTCGGTTTTGCAAACCCTTGTCGAGACGCCGTGGGCTCCGCGAGCATGAGTCACTTAGGGATGAAAACTGGCTGGTAATTTCCCGAAAAAATTGGAAATTTCCAGAAAATGGACGGAATATGGAAAGAGGTATTCGGAATATGGCTCGAAAATAGTTTTAGCATTTTACCGTTCGTATTGTCGGACTACCATATTTAATCGGAAATCATATTCGGTATTTTCATATTTATTCCGATAACAATCATGAATCCTGGTGCGAGTTAGTGTTGATTAGAAACATTCTATGTAAATACCTGTGTGATTTGAGTCGATTAGAATCATTCCAGACAGTATTAAAACATTCCTTTTTTTATTTGCGATCACAGTATTGCAACATTTCATAGGCCATAGCTGATGTAATGATGTTTCCTTTAACATACAACAATTCTGCTGCTATGTTCGTATGGAATAATATCTGAATTTCGTTAAGATGAAACCTGCATGCTGATTACCGCATCTACTTGTTATCCTTCTTTAATTCCAAACTTAAATTTTAATTATATGCAAGAAAAAGTCGATTGTCACTTGTGCCATGATATATTGATGTGGAATCTGTTTGCAGTGTTGCGCTTCAGTTATATACAAGCTACGTTAGTTGTCTCCTTTATTGCTTTACGTGCATTAAAAAATTTGTATGATGAAGAAATGCCCGGTGATCCAGATGTGTGATGAGCGAGTAGGATGTGCTCCAAGACAACAATGAAGGAAGGTTGGACAAATAAGAAAACTTGCATAATTTTACTTTGTTGAGAGCTGGTGTGGACACGTCAAATTTTTCATCAACACATCAAGCTTAATAGTCAAGACATTGTTATTATTTATATTGTCGCATGGGATACTAAGATTTTAAGATGTACATAATTACGTTTTAATATGCCGGTGTTTCCGATCTGAACTATCATTATCCAATCGATATCGACATGTTTCCGTTCAAATGATCGTTTTCGGTGTTACTGTTATCTCCGATGCCATTATCATGTCTGACATTTCCGTTTCCGACTCCGATTTCGGAAGAATAATATATAAGCGAAACTGGTTTAGGATATTTCCCGATCGTTTCCGACCGTTTTCATCCCTAGGTCACTGTGCGCTCCCGCTTGCTCAAGGCCGCGTGGGTGCATGCCTGCGCGGGGATGCTGTCATTCGGGGGAGCAGCGGCTTGTGAGGAGAGGAGGACAGAGCATCACACACCGTCCGTGTGAGATGGATTAGTTTGACAAGTTTTGAATGACTGAGTTGGTCTTGGATCCAGTGGCGGAGCCAGGAAAAATATTTAGGTACGGCGAAGCTGCAACTCAAATTCAAACGAACAACCAAACCGAGGCCCACAAGCACGTAATTTATTAACAGAAGGTGCAAGAATTAAGATAGTACCTATTATTCGAAGAGTAAACAATAATACTTGAACTTGAACGCGACCTTGCCCGGCGCCGGCATTGGACGAACCGTCTCCGGTGAGCACCATGCCAGGCTTGCAAAACAGAGACACTAGAGCTAGGCGGCGCCGCGGTGGTACGCAGTCGCAGTCGACTCGAATTGGAAGCGAAGAGACGAATCGATCGATCGGGAAGACAAACAGACGAAGAATAGCGACAGTTTTCTGTTCTGATCGTAGGTGGAGGAGAGGGAACTGGGTGCAAGCCCAACTTATTTTCTGAAGTTTTGGCCCATCTTGCACGTTGCTATGTAGTAGCCCATTAGCCCAATACCTTTTCGTGCTTCTTCTTCCTTTGGACAGAATCATTTTATTGGAGCTTGGCCAATGGCCGTGGCGGCTGCAGAAATTGGCAAGGGCAGGGCGCGCTAGAGGCCTAGGGATGGGGGGTAGGGGGTCCTCGGCGCCATGGTTAGGTAGGGCGGCCGCCCCACCTTGGCCTATTGGTGGCTCCGCCTCTGCTTGGATAGATTGTTTCATTCCTTCTCAGTCCTAAAAACAAACACTCTCAAAATAAGACGGTCAGTCCCACCTAATCTCTCCAACCAAACATATTATTTCAGAGTTATGTTTGTAAAGCGCTCATGTTTGATTCGCAAATATCCAACCTGGCATCGAAATCAGCTCTATAAAAGCATTCATTTTTGGCTGTTAAGTTTCAGTTTTCCACTGAAATCAACATAAGTTTATGGAGTGGGAATCTCGCAAGCCCAGAATTAATCAGTTAAACCGGCTGAAACCAGAGAAAAGCCTCATCTGGTTAGCTTCTTATTCCTCTGTTAACTCGTTCTCTTTACATGAACACATCACACTCCTTCTCCAGAGGACATTTCAGGCATTCAGACACAAGCACTCTCCTCAATTCCCAGAGATTTGTTATTTTAACTAGAGTTACGAAGGGCTTCGCTCCAATGACCGTGAGTTAGTGGTCTTCGCAAAAATAATGACCATAAGTTCATTGTCTCTCCTCTAAAATACCATATTTTTTTCTTTTGGACAAAATTGCCCTTGCCTTCTTCTTCCTCCTCTCGCCAGGCCATTGGAGCCATGTCGTGCAAGCCAGAGCGGCGCCCGCGGAGACCACGCCGGCGACGTGTTGGGCGCGCCGGCTGCGGCGAGACCCCGCGCGTGGGAGCAACAGGACCAGCTTGCGGTGCCGCGCGGCGCAGGGCAGCGCGCCGGGATACGGCGGCTGGGGCGCGCGGCTGCGTCGTGCGG
>LAPY01005301.1:16900-31082 GCA_000970635.1 Eragrostis tef | reverse complement strand
TTCATTTTATTTTATAAAAACAAAAACTAGCAAAAATGCTTTACATTCAAAAATAGAAATTTTGGGGTGTTACAAGGAATCTCAAACACCATTCTACCAAATGTTAACCATAGCCCGTCCTACGTATAGGATTGGCCAGATGGGAATACCAGTTTTTGCATTTTTGCAGCCCAACAAAACCATCGAGAAAAAAAAACTTGCAGAGTTGCAGTCCATCCGTCGATAGCCCATTTCGGCCCAACTACACAGCAGAAGAAAAAATAGCCGTTACGGTATCTCTTGCCCGTCGGACCCCACCGCCTTCCGAACCCACCGCCGCCGGCGCCTCCCACACTACCGTTCCCCACTTCCCCCGTTCCAATTCCTAGCGCCGCGGCTGCATCTCCGTACCGATCGATCTCGGGGCCCCAGTTTAGAGCTCGTCGGGGACACAATCGGCGCTGATACCGCTGGATCTCTCTCGCGGGCGAGCACGGCACCTTTTGGGGGCAGCGGCGGTGCAGGGCGTTTCGTCCCGGCGGCACGCAGGGAGTGCGCTTCGGTGCAATCCATGGCGGCGCTTCCTCTTCCATCCACAAGCCATTGATTTGGCGCACCGCAGGGCTGGGGATAGGTGTGAGACCCCGGAACGAAATCCCAGCAGAAATCAAATACCAAGAAAGAATGAACACTCGAATTGGAGTTTCGCGGCTGAAATTGCTAGCCTGATATGGGTTGTATTGATAGGAGGATATCGAGTTCAGAGAACAGCTAAAGCTAAGCTAGAGATACTACAGCATATTCTCTTCGCTACCTTTCTCTCTCGTTGTCTCTCTGTTTATAAAGCTATGCGAATTACAGTAACAGCTGGCATACCAGCGATGAGTTCCCAGACGGTAAGCAGAGTAGTAAGAAAACGAGCAGTAAATAAGCAATAGCCATTGATGTGGGTGAAACGGTATTGAGTAACGACACCCGTCCGATGCAGGTAATATGCCTCCTTCTGCCAGTAAGCCACAGACAGCCGAGGCATGACAACTCCCCCGCTCTTGAAATCATCCTTGTCCTCAAGGATACTTTTCCAGAAACCATGATTTGAGAGTGGAATAATAGAATGATGGGAATGTCTTCTGTATGAATGATGCATCCTCCGAAGTTGTGTTCTCCTCTTCAAGGTTAAGCCACTTGATGAGCCATTGTGTGTTCACCGTGTTGCCAACAGGTACTGCTCTTGTTTGAATGACAGTTTCAGGTTCTGCTTTAATATATCCTTCTGCTGTCACCAAAGGAAGAGAAGTGCATGGAACTGCTTTGGGACCAACGTGTTTCTTGAGTTGGCTGACATGGAAAACCGGATGAATCTGTGCATCATCAGGCAATTGGATCTTGTAAGCAGAATTGCCAATTCTTTCCAACACACGGTAAGGGCCATAGAATTTTGTTGCCAGTTTGAGATTGTTCCTGACCCCGAATGCATGTTGCCTATAGGGCTGGAATTTCAAGTAAACCATGTCTCCCACTAGGAAGCCAAGAAATCCATTTTTTTGGTTCACTGAATGCCATGCATCTCAGGTATCCTTCCAAGCACTGGTTCACTCTCTCGGTTTGCCCATCAGTTTGTGGGTGATGAGCTGTGTAATGAAGATCCACCTTGAGAGCTTTGAATATATCCCTCCACAAATCACTTGTAAAGATTCAATCACGATCAGTCAATATGACAGATGGAAGGCCATGTAGTTTAACAATGTTATCAACTACTAATTGAGCAACCTGGTGGGTGTTGAATGGATGAGACAAACTGAGGAAGTGTGCATATTTGGTCAACCTGTCCACTACTACTAGGATCACATCTTTCCCCTGAGATTTTGGTAATCCTTCTATAAAGTCCATTGAGATATGTGTCCATGCCATGTCATGTATTGGAAGGGGTTCCAATAAACCAGGATATTGACAATGTTCAGATTTAGCTCTCTGACAGATAGGGCATTTGCTGACAAATTGTTCCACTTCTCTTTTCAGGTTTGGCCAATAGAAGATTCTTTTGATTCTTTGATAAGTTGCTTTTATTCCTAAATGTCCACCTATTGCTGAGGAGTGCAGAGACTGCAATATTGTATCTTTCAATACAGTATATATTCTTCCTTTGAACCTCAATATTCCAGCATGTAATGTATAGTCTTTGGAGCTTGATGGATCTGTTGATAATTGTTGTAGCAGGTCTATACATTGTGTATCAGCTTGATAACTGTTTTCAATTTCAGTGATCCACTTGGGAGATGCCGTTGTGAGAGCATGGCAATAATGCTGCTTTCTTGAAAGGGCATCTGCAACCACATTATCTCTGCCTTTCCTGTACTCTATCTTATATGAAAACTCAAGTAATTTGAGCATTAGTTTGTGTTGAACTCCTTCATTAAGTCTCTGCTCCATCATATATTTCAAGCTTTGGTGATCTGTTTTGATGATCAGTTCAGTCCCCAAAAAATAGTGTCTCCACTTTTTAAGAGCTTCCAATATAGCCAATGCTTCCTTTCGGTAAATAGACTGAGCAGCTGCTTTAGGTCCCAGTGATTGACTGTAAAACGCTATAGGTCTTGCATTTTGCATTAAAACTGCACCTATACCAGAACCACTTGCATCTGTTTCGAGTACAAAAGGTTGACTGAAATCTGGTAAGGCTAAAACAGGAGCTGAGGTCATGGTCCGTTTAAGTGTTTGAAAAGCCTTTGTTTGCAGTTCAGTCCAGTGAAAGGAGTCCTTCTTGAGAAGGTCAAACAGTGGTCGACAGATAATCCCATAATTTTTTATGAACCTTCTGTAGTAACCACAAAGACCCAAAAATCCTCTAAGCTCAGTTATATTCTTTGGCTGTTGCCAATTCAAGACATCCTCTATCTTGGATGGGTCAGTAGCTACCCCATCAGCAGAAATGATGTGTCCCAAGTAATTAACTTCAGGTGCAGCGAAAGTGCATTTGCTCTTCTTAGCTACTAACTGATGTTCCTTCAAAATCTGCAGCACTATTCGGAGGTGCATCTTGTGTTCTTCAGCAGATTTGCTGTATATAAGTATGTCATCAAAAAATACCAGAACAAACTTCCTAAGGTGTTGGGCAAAAATTTGATTCATGAGAGATTGGAAGGTTGCTGGTGCATTGGTTAGGCCAAAGGGCATCACTAAAAATTCATAGTGGCCCAAGAATGTTCTGAATGCAGTCTTGTGGATATCCTCTGAATGCATCCTGATCTGGTAATACCCTGACTTTAAGTCTAGCTTGGTGAAATATTTAGCACCGAGTTCATCCAAGAGGTCTTCAATGACTGGTATAGGATATTTGTTCTTAATTGTCTGAGCATTCAACCACCTGTAGTCAATGCACACTCTCCATGTTCCATCTTTTTTTCTCACTAAAATGGCTGGAGAAGAATATGGACTGGTGCTGGGCCTAATACAATTTGCTTGCAACAGTTCTTTTATGAGCTTCTCAACTTCTTCTTTTTGCTTGTGGGGGACCCTGTATGGCCTGATGCTTGGGATTTTACTATCAACTTTTAATGGTATTCTGTGATCACAGTCCCTTTCAGGTGGAAGGTTGAAAGGATCTGAGAACACATCCTTGTATTCTTCCAATATAGCCAGAATGTCAGGTGAAATATTTTGAGTTGCAGCATCCAAATCGACTAAAATATGATTAACTTCAATTAGGTAACCAAAAATGCCTTTACTGCTCCGCTTGTGCAATTGATGAGCAGTGATCTCAAAAGACAAGTTAGTAATGTTGTGGTCAGGGAGAGTGATGGTATATGAGATCCATCAATAGTAATAGAGACTATTCTTTGCTGTAAATCAATGCCAATTGGGCTGTATGGAAAGATCCAATCACAACCTAGAATTATGTCATAGCCATTCAGCTGTAGCAGCTTAAAATCATGGTTGAATTTGTGACCATTGATAGAGTACTTGCAATTCTGTAATGTAGCTCCTGTTTCCAGAAAACCACCACCAGCTACTTTTACTTTCTAGCAAATATGGAGTCAATGAAAGTATCTATGCTGCCACTATCAAGGAGAGCCACTGCCTGTTTTCCTCCAATATTCACTAAGAGAGATATAGTTGCTACTGTTGATGTACCAGCAGCTGCTTGAGCAGAGAGCATCATTACTTCAGGGTTGGGCATAGCTTCCCCTATAGCATCTTCATACAAGCTTTCTTCTTCCATAGCTTGTTCCATTGCCAACCAATTTTCAGGGTTTAATTGCATAGCGTGGACTGCCCTTCTGAATTTACAGACCAGTTTGTGTTGAGGAGACCATAATTCTCCACAGCCCCAACACTTGGTGGGATCCTTCTTGATACCTGGCTTAGCATTATTTGGCTGTTGAACTTGCTGTTGGTGAGGAACTTGAAGGTTAACAGGCTTGATACCTGGCCAAGTAAGCCTTTTCATACTCTTTTGCTCTCCAGTAACAATCATGTAAAGTTGTTGGACTATGAGCAATAAGATTGTGCTTTATACTGTTTTGAGACTAGCAATAAAAGCTTTGACATAATAAAATTCAGTCATTTCAGATGCTCCCTCTGAACATATGTCATGGTTTCCTCAAACTTAATGATGTAATCATTGACTAAGTGATGTTGCTTAACAGTATGAAATGATTCTACTGTTCCATATGAGCTATGAGCAGAAAATCTTCCCAACACAAAAGGAATAAAAGTGGACCACAACATTTGTGATGATGGCGTTCTCAAACCCCTCCACCATTGTTCAGCTGTGCCCTGACAGTGTAAGGTAGCTAACAAAACCCAAAGATCCATTGGTACGCTAGCTAGCAAAAAGTACTTTTCACACTGTCTAATCCATCCATCAGGGTTATCACCAGAGAATACAGGAAAATCCATTTTGGGCCTAGCAATTGACATATTGAAGGAGTTGTTGTGTTGGTGCCAATACTGATGTGGTTCAGTGGTGTGCAGAGTATGGTGGACATCATGGTGTTCTGTGATGAGGAGGGTTCTCAAGCAAAGGTGGGTCAACTGAGTGCTTTATACCTGAAGTTGAGGCACCAACATCATTGTTACCACTGAATTTGATTTCATGGTGAAGAGTAATTTTTCCTGCTGCTTCTTGTTGCTTCAGAAAGGCCATTTCTTCTTCAGTCAGTGTTGGTGGATGTTGTTCAGTTTGTGGAGTGTCTTGTGGTTGGGGTGATGGAGAAGGCGAGAATTCCGGCCTGTTTGGTGTCCCAAACTGGCAGTCCACTCGTAGCTGCTTGAGCATCGTGTGGATTTCAGAGAGCTTGACATCCAATGTGTTGACCTTGCGAATCACTTCAGTTCCAGAAGACTCCAGAGTAGTCAATCTCACTGCCGTAGCAGCTGTATCTTTCCTCAGAGCATCCACCGCCGCCGCCAAACTTCCCTCTGGATCCGCTGGGTTCGTCATGGCCGGAGTGACCAAGGAAACCAGATCTATACAGGACAGCTCAGGTAAGAACCTTCCGCCAGTTCGCCTGTATAGGTGGATCTACCGCCGCCCCGAGCTGGAGATCGGTCTCGGAATTTTACACAGGGTTGCCGTCGCCTCCCAAATTCAATTTGAAAGGAATTTTACACAGGAACAAGTCCTGAAACCCTAGGTGAATCAAACGCACCCGAAGCCAAGGATTGACTGGAATCTGATACCACTTGTGAGAACCCGGAACGAAATCCCAGCAGAAATCAAATACCAAGAAAGAATGAACACTTTCGCGGCTGAAATTGCTAGCCTGATATGGGTTGTATTGATAGGAGGATATCAAGTTCAAAGAACAGCTAAAGCTAAGCTAGAGATACTACAGCATATTCTCATCCCTACCTTTCTCTCTCGTTGTCTCTCTGTTTATAAACCTATGCGAATTATAGTAACAGCTGGCGTACCAGCGATGAGTTCCCAGACGGTAAACAGAGCAATAAGAAAACAAGCAGTAAATAAGCGATAGCCGTTGATGTGGGTGAAACGGTATTAGTAACGACAGCCGTCCGATGCAGGTAATATGCCTCCTTCCAGTAAGCCACAGACAGCCGGGGCATGACAATAGGCCCGCTGGAGGAGGCCAGGCAGGGATGTACCTGAGGCGGCTCGGGTGCAGGCGCGGCAAGCTCCGGCGAACTGCTTCGGCGCATCACCATTGGAGCTAACCAGGAGATCCAGCGCCACCATCTTCACCGTGTCGGCAACCCACATCCACTGCACCGAACGAGTTGCCCAGACCACGCTGGTACAATCGCCTCCCTCGCCTCTGCTCTCCCTCTCGAAGGCCCAAGGTCTCTCTCTCTCTCTCTCTCGCTGCTACAGTAAAAAGCAGAAGAAAGCTAGTTACTACTGCTGTGCATCCTTTGTTCAAATCTGCTGGAAACTTTCAAAAATCACTCATAAATATTTACAACCCAGAAAAATGTCAAACCAATTCTGTTCAGTGTTTACAAATGGAATGTTTACAACTTCAGTGTTTCCTGCACTGTCTAGTAAAAATTCTAAATCTGACCAAATAGCTTTTCTGTTCAGAGAAAACTGTAGGTATGTTAAGCATGGAGCTGAACCTGGACAGAAGGACGTTCCAGCTAATCAAGTTCAAGTCTAGGAGGAATACTAACCCCGAGGCAGCCCAAGGCAAGCCCTGGTGCATCTTAACTCCTGCTTCAAAAGTTTTTCTTTTATGAACCTTTTTTTCTAGGTACTATATCTAAGTTACTACCACTTGATTTTGGTTATAATTGAAAATCTGAGTGTTTTCCAAGAATTTGATTCGACCAGAATTGCAATGTGCTCCATAGTTAGAAGTGCTTTGGCTGAATTGTTTGTCTGTATGAATTAAAGGCCAAGCATTTAGTTTTAGTGTCTAAGATGGGTGGGTGAGATAAATCATGACATTTGTAGTGTGTGTATCTCCATTATGGGCTACTACCTTTTCCTGTGATTAAAGAAACCTTGCCATTTCATTTGTACGGTAGATAATTTGAATCAGCTATCTTCTTCAGTGCAGCCATTGGTATAGACAAATGTATTTGGATATAACGACCATATTGACTCTTTAGGTAGTTTCTAATTACATGGACAAAAGCTAGAGATAAAGCTTAAGTACATATTCTAATCCTTCGACAGGTGCTAGCATGGAAGATGATTGAACTGGACAATGTATTTTTTGAAGGAAAATAATTGAGATACTCACTTCAAAATTTGAACTGCTATTGCCTTGACATTAAAATACTGAGTCCAAGTTACCTCAAGTTTCCCAGCTCTCCCATTGCTTGGAGGTTATGCTCATAGTTAGTTCGAGGAGTTACATGCTTCCTGTCACAACAGGAGGTTTTGATGAGCTGAGTGTAAGTTCTACCTTTCTTTTTGATTCCCAGTTGTTTTCATGCTTTTGCTTCAACGTGGTTCCTTCTATTTTGTTTTCCCAGCTTGTGTGTTCCGTGCGTCAAGGGTTTGGTGCTGGCTTTCTCAAAGATTCTTGCAAATAAGGTGGCTGGTAAATCAGTTATTCTTACAGTGATTGATCGTTTATCCAAATATGCCCATTTCATAATTCTTGCACATCCTTTCATTGCCCTTTTTTTTATGAAATTGTTCATCATCATGGTATGCCTCACTTTCTTATTAGTGACCAAGATGTGGTTTCACTAGTAAATTTTGGAAAGACTCTTTATTTTATCAGGTGTTCGAATGGCCATGATCTCAGCATATCAGTCTGCTTCAAAAGGCATTTCATCTACTTTTCTGATGATTACATTTATCAGGTGTTTGAGGCCTCTCACTCCATTGCAAAGTTGTACTTCACGGTCGTGGCCTCCTGTATGGAGGCGCACCCTGTTGCTGTTGTTATCGCTGTGCAGTGCTCATGCCCATGAAGGGAAAAAACAAGTAGCAAGGATGGAGGAAGGACCTGAAGGGATAAGAAAAATCGACCTCTCTAGGTAAGATCCCGTCCTTTTGGATGATCTGTGGGTTTACGACTAATATGTTGTGTTGAGGATTATGTTAATCATAATAAGTAGTTAATTTTTACCGAATGCTGAACTTTGTTAATAGTTGGGAAGCTGGTGGATGTTTGTGGATTGTCCAAACTGACATTCTGATTTGTGAGAATGGTCGCAGACATATTGATGGATAAATGAGTATGGTAGCTTTTTCAAGAAAATGGAGAATAAAATACCCCTGAACTTTATATCACTGCACTGTAGGAGCAGTCCACAACAGACGTTAGAATGGTCATAAATTTCGTTTGTGATAGAGCAGATTTCTATTCAGTTCATGATTTTTTATATACTACCATAAAGCAGTGTCCTTTGGATTAACCATTACTATAGTTTGTGTACAGCTTCTACTGTTCTTTTTCCTGTAGAACCTCCACCCAAGACCGTCGTTCGCCAGGTCTTTGAGCTCCTCCACCAGCGTTGCCACAGAGGAGCTCGAGCTTCTTGGTTGCCCTCCTTCTTGCCCCCTCATCAATCTCTAATCTTCTGGATTGGTAACAGCAGTCGCAGAAAATTTGATCTCCTTTTTATGTGCTGTATGGTACAGGTGAGGACTGCTCACGGCAATGGGTACCAGCCAGAGGACCTCGATATGAGGCGGAAAGATCTTCTTGCGCCGTGGGGCGGCTAACTCATGGGCAGTGGCGTCATTCATGCCTCTCTTGGCCCCTCATTCTTCAAAGTTAAGGCACTTTTTTTTTGTTTTCTTAGATGAGAGTTAAGGTACTGTTGCCATTGCAAAGCTGTACCTCACCGGCCCCTTCCTTTTTCTCAAGATTCTAGTATAACTCTCTGATTCACAGCCTCTGATTATGTGGCTTATGCTATAATGCTATGAATTGTAATTGCTAGCTTGCTCTCCGATGATCATGGCCTGCTGCATGGATGCACCCTGTTGCTGCTGTTACAGCTGTGCAGTGCTCGTGCCCAGGAAGCAAGGGGCGATCGAAGAAGAGGAAGGGAATAAACAAGAAGAAACGATGGGGGAAGTGACCGAAGGAGACAGGAGAAATTGATCTTTCTGGGTAAGATCCTTACCTTTTGGACAGCTGATATTTTGTGTTGAAGATTTAATCGTAATTTTAGTTTAAATCAGCATATACGCTTGATAATGTTCTTTCCTTATGTTCGAGTAACTGAAAACTGACTGTTGCTTCCCAGTGCAACCTTTGGGTGTGTAGTTCATTTGTCTTCATATTTTCATACATGAGTGTTATACTGTGTCCCTGGCAGACATGAAAAAGTCAATTAGTTTTACCTTTCAGATGCGGATGTGATTTTCAGAACGAGAAATGTGAAAGAATTATTCGGCTTAATGCTCCTTTACTATTTGATAAAAAGCATCAGCTTTATTTTTCTTGGCATATAGTATTTTGTTCTTTTTTCAGATTACTTTTACTCAGGTTACTGAGGTTAAATTCTATATTAGTTAGGTTCTTTCATGTACGATGTGCCAAGTTTGCTTGATTGTGTCTTGCGACTGCAAACATGTTGTGACTTAAGGCATATTTCATGAAGCCTAGATAGTATGCAGTGATTCTTAAAAGTCATTTGCATTTATCCACATACAATGACACACAACTGTTCTAGGTGTACTTTGTGTCTTCATGGTCTGGGATCCGCCATGCCGCGGTGGAGCACGACTCCACCCTGCTAGCTTGCACCGTCTCTGCTACTTTTGTGCTTGGTCCTCCTCCTTCTCAACCCCTCTTCAATCAATAATCTTCTGGATTGGTAACAATAGTCGCAGAAAACTTGATCTTCTTTTCTTTTACCCCAGCGTTGCTGTATGGTAGCGGGTAGGATTGCTTATGGCAGTGGGTTCCTGCCAGAGGACCTCGACGTGAGGTGGAAAGATCTTTGTGCGCTGTGGATCGTGACCGGCAACAACCTCATGGGCAGCAGCGTCCTCCATGCCTCCCCAGGCCTCTCACTCTTCAGAGTTAAGGTATTGTTGCTATTGCAAAGCTGCCCCTCACGGCATCCTTCCTTTTCTCAAGAATGTAGCATAAACTCTCTGATTCACAGTCTCAGATTGTGTCGCCTAAGCTATAATGCTATGAATTGTAATTGCTAGCCTGCTCTGTGACGATTGTGGCCTCCTGCATGTAGGCACCTTATGGCTGTTGTTACCGCTGTGCAGTGATCATGCCCAGGAAGCAAGTGGGGATAGAAGAAGAGGAAGGTAAAAACAAGAAGAAAGAATGGAGGAAGGAACGGAAGGGGATAGGAGAAATCGATCTCTCTGGGTAAGATCATCCTTTCGGATGATCTCTTGGTTTATGACTGATACTTTGTGTAGATGATTTAATCATACTCTTTGGCAATGCATATACGAAGATGGTACTGGCATCTGTCACATGTTTAGCTGCCACCTTTAATAGAAATTTCTTTACAGGAGCTTGCTTTGGTACTGGCTTCTTTTAGGGGACAACATCTGTTCATGGTTCACTATTTCCGATCAATATGGTTTCATGTAACAGATGCTAAAGTTCGATGCAAGATGAGAGAGCAGTTTTGGGAATTTATTGACTCAGGTCAATTTGTTGCAGAGAGACTTGTGTTTATGTTGTATCCTTGGGGTTTCTGACAAATGCTCCTTTTACATAGTGCAATCCTGAAACCCATAATTGAAAGTTAACTTTTAGTTGCAGTTCGTCATCTCAGTAACTTTTTATCATTATTTAAGCAAGAGAAATTTCGTGCTTTTCAGACATGCTCCTTTTACATAGTGCAATCCTGAAAGCCATAATTGAAAGTTAACTTTTAGTGGCTGTTCGTCATCTATCTGTTATCAGTAACTTTTTATCATTATTTAAGCAAGAAAAAATTTAGTGCTTTTCGGTTGAATGATTTGGATGTTAATGTGGATGTTGTGATTGTTTGGTGATGGACGCCATGATCTTTGCAGTGTTAAAGATAGAGATAGATACATAAAAATAAAATCAAAACTCTGCAATCCTGCAGGTATAATGTTTGCAAAATTTCTATTTATTCTATAGCTATCTCACACTTGACAGTTCAATAAGCAGTTTGAACTTCAAATTTTATTTCCTGAGAATTGCAGGTATTGGACATCACATCAACGTGAAGTTTAGTTCTGATCTGATGCAAAGCCATTACCAACGTGAGTTTGGTTCTGCCGATGGAAGGAAGGGAGCCATTGCTTTGTCGTATTACCAGGTGTGATCAAACGTGAGTTCAATTAATCTTTGTTTTCAAATAGCTTTCTCAGTTTCATTTTGCTTCAGTAATAGGCTAATTAGAAAACAATAATTGCAACCGAAAATTCTCTTCTCAATGAGAAGTTGCTTTGCTTTGCTTCAGTAATGTCTGGTATTGTTTTCTTCTGTAATCATGACTCCGTAGTTAAGATGCCATAAGGCATATAAGAATTCGAGACTAGATATTGAGAATCTTGTACCTTTCTATTATTTGTTTTGTGCCTTTTCCGTACTGTACAGATTACAGAGTCATAAATTGACGCACAAGTTTCTCTGCCAGGTACAGCCTGCATTGCAAACTAAATTTTGTGAGTTGCGGGAATCTATTATCTACAGACCATGTTAGTCAGTGAAAGAGCTAGATACTTTCCCCTAAAAAAAAGGTGCGACAAACTATCATTTCTTTTATTGAGTTTGCAGTGTAAACAAATGAACATTGATGTGCAAAGTAAAACTTTAGCATCATATTGTTGGTGATATGCTCATTTTCAGGTAGGGTCAAACATGATTTGTTTTCACATGCTCTTTTTAATCGTGTCATATTTCTTTTAGAAACCAGGAACTTGATGCGCTGTTTTTACTTCCTCCATTCTTTTAGAAATCTAACAGTTGCCATATATAAAGAATGGACGAAGGATTTAATTTGATTCTCAGAAAATGGATGTTGACCTGTCATTGACATTGCCCTGAATGTTATTCTATTCTTTACTATTTTCCCTGTTTTGCAGTCTAAAAGTATGCCAGAGACCAAAGCATGTTATACACACAACAAAAAGGCACTGTGCTCGATGCATAGTACCATTCCACAAGCAGTTTTTGGAGAAGTCTCCATTTATTGCTTGTTTGTTCTGCCACTTAGCAATTTCTTAATTGCTTTCAGATTTCAAGTACATTTATTATAGAGTGAAATGCACTGGAGGTACACAAACTTGTCAAGGTGTGTCAAATAGGTACACAAACTCTCAAAATAGAGATTTAGGTACAAAAACTTGTTACGTGGCGCACAACAGGTCTGAAACCAAATCTGAGTTGTTTTGCCGCCGACGTGGCATGCCAACGTGGCTTAACTGAAAGGCACGTGAAGAGGCATCGGTCATGGAATATATGCAAGGAGACCCCTATCATTTTGCCACATTGTGGTCGATACTTTTCTCGGCCTCGCCGTCCAGGAGGTGAAGGGGCCAAGTGGAGGAAGGATTCACAGCGGCGAGGCGCAACAATTCGATTGGGAAACCTAGAGGCGCCGCCACCAAGTGGGGGTTCAAGGAGTTGATCTTTCTCCTTGTGTGACGAAGGTGCCGGCCTTGCGGCGTAAAGCGAAACCACCTCCTCAGTAAGTACATATTTGAAGGGGTCAAGTGCAAAACTTTACCACCCTGCATGGCGGCAAAACTCCCGCCCAATCTTCACATGAGACGTGAGCCACGCTGGTATGCCACGTCGGCGGCAAAACGGCCAGATTTGATTTTGGACCTGCTGTGCATCAGATAACAAGTTTTTGTACCTAAATATCCAGTTTGAGAGTTTGTGTATCTATTTGACACACCTTGACAAGTTTGTGTACCTCCAGTGCATTTCAGGGGGAGGGGAAGGCAGCCTCTATGATTAGTATTGCCATTTTAGCCCTGAAGTCATGTAAATTTATGTTAGTACGGTTTGTTGTGTGTGTACAAAATAACAGTACATAGTATTGTGTAGTGGTGTTCCACAGAGCTTGCTATCTGTCACTATTCGGTCCCTTGATTCATGATGGGCAGCAAGTTAGAATAATTTACTAAATGAATCAACGAACCTTTAATTGATATTCAGGTAGTATGTTTTTGCATCATGATGAATCTTGCAACCTTTCAATTAGTAATACAGCTCAGGTTATGCTCTTTTGCAGCTCGCAACTGAATATCAATTTGTCAAAAACTATGCTTGTAGCAACTGGCACGCAGCCTAAGAGTCAAGGCATTATTGGAATAGGTTTATCACTGAATGTTCCTATGATTATGCATTTATTTTTTGAACCCCATGTTTACATTTTGGTTACTAACCTATTCAGGTGTGCTGCTGGCTGGTCATCAATCTGGACCAAGTTTGGCATTGTCATCATCCATCTACTTTGAAGAAAATTTTCTTTCCTCAGGTAAGGTTCTCCATATCTTTTCTTTTTTTTGTATTTTTATATTTATTATTTCAGAAATCTTTTAGTTTCTTAGACCATATAAATACATATAGCTACACACCTATTGCTCTTCTCTGCTTTCCGTATTGGAACATGCTGATTTGCGCAGATCTGTTTCACTAATTTTAGTTGCCAGATTAATGGACATTTCCTCTAGTTTCTGCTAGCATTCACTTATCATAAATTACTCTGGATTGCAACTATTCTTCTTCACAAGAATTTCTCCTCAATTTGTACGAAGTTTACTCCCTGTTTATGTTGTATTTGTGTTCATCTGATCAAGCATGGAAGTAAACAGTCCTATTCTCTAAACAATGTTGCAGGTTAGTCTGAAATAAGTTTCAATATCCACTTGCATGTGATGCCCCTTTTGGAAGTGATGCTGTTTGCCGCCTGCGATTCTTATCTATTTCCTGTTGGTTTGAGTAGCACTCCAACATATGCTGAGAAACAGTCGTCGCATCGGTACCTTATACCAAGCCAGGGATGTATATGCTTAGTTCATTAACCACCTGTTGCACTCTATGCCTTGGTGACTGCAGCATAAATACCAAAGGAAAAATCAAAACTCCATGCTGTGCAACCTGGGCGTCCGTCCCTGCCGCCTACGGCAAAACCAAATCACCGTCCGCCCACCCCTGCTTCCCCTGTTTTAAACGCTCTGCCCAAACCAATCTTGCCGTCGTTGCCGATGCTTCAGCTGGAGGAGCCGTGGAGGGAGCCGCGACCGTGGCAGCGCGCCGGAGGGAGGCGGCCCGCGCTCGTCGGCACTGGCTGAGGAGCCAGCGCCCTC
>LAPY01005301.1:3793-16805 GCA_000970635.1 Eragrostis tef | reverse complement strand
CGGAGGGGGGCGCCCCGCGCTCGTCGGCACTGGCTGAGGAGCCAGCGTCATCGCCGGTTCTTTCTCTTTTTTTTTCCTCACTTTCTCTAGGAACAATTGTGCTGGCTTCATGGAACATTTGAACTTCTATAGTGGAACATTCAATATCTTGCGATAGAACGTTCGATTTGTTGTGCGGGAACATTCGATTTTTGTTTCTTTTGGATTTAGAGCTCGAGCGTCTGCCATGGCTGGAACTGGGTGATGCACGAAGAGGGTCGGAGGAAGAAGGCAACTTGTTAGAACTGGGCCTGTGCTTCTAGGCCTTTATTTATGATTCTTTAGTGGGCCTCGACGTCACCTTCTGTAGCTAAACTGGACCTGTGCCTTGAGTGGGGGTGGGCTACGATTAGGGATGAAAACGGTCGGAAACGGTCGAAAAATATCGTTATCATTTTCTAACCTTATTATTGTGTCAAAAACAAAATCAAAACCGATAACCTCGGAAATGAAAACGAAACCAAAAATATCGGAATATCGAAAGCGAAACTATCGGAACGAAAATATGTCGATATATAGTTGTGATCGAAAATACCGAGCTCTAATATATGTGATAAGCTACTAAATGCAACCCACGCAAGCACATGATTAAATAAATTGAAACTAATATGTAAATGGCCTAATGAAGTTCATGGAGCCTGGATGGAATAAGGACTTCGTGTACAGGACAATCAATCAACCAAGAGGCAGCAGGGTTATAGTTGGATAGAAATTACTCTAATTAATTACTACCATACCAAAATCACGATCACTATTTTCATTCCAGTCATCATTTCCATATGAGGTAGTTGGGTTGCTGCTTGGGCTAGTTGGATAAAGGAAATGTCTGATGGTAATTGTCTTATACGGTATTTTTGACGGAAATTCGAGATAATACGATATTCCGTCAATTCGATCGAAAAATCTCTCTATCGTTTTTATTTTCGTTTCCGTATAGATTTTCCCGTTTTGATTTTTGTTTCCGTATTTCCCATAATCGTTTTTCCATTTTTTGTTTTTTCGGAAACGATCGTCGGTGAATCAGGAATTTCCGTTACCGTTTTCATCCCTAGCTACGGTCGCCTTCCGTCCGCCCAGGGCGGAAGCGACGGGCGCCCGTGCAACCTACATATTGTACTCTTTTGTGTTGTATACAAATCAAAACTCCATGCAGCATGAATCCTTACATCTTGACCTAAACATAACCCATTGAACCTGTGACTTTATTAAAATCAAGACAATGCTTGAAATATATTGTTTGGAACTATTGGGCACAAATTTTTTATATCCACACATAATATATATGTAAATCATCACCGTCCTCTTCAAACTTTTCAGAGTAGATCTGGACCTTAAGTAGTTGTTCACAAATAGTCATTTGCAGTCTTGATATGTTTATTTTCAGGTGGCACATTGCAGCAGCAGCATTTGCTGCAGGGTTTTGTCTAGTTCTAATTGAACTTCATGCAAGTTGTATCCATTATGGACGTTTTTGGTGGGCAATGTATATCTAGCCTCTAATACTGAGAATATGTATATTTTTTGTCTGTTGCAGACTACATATGTCATGGAATATGGATTTGAAATGGAGTGGATGTATTTGAGGTACAGATGTTTATTGCTGATATTTGAAAGGGATCCATATTGCAAGTGTTTACTTAAAGTAAAGAGGTGAGTTATGTCCTTCCATTCATCCTTTATGCATGTAACTGCCCTTTATTGACTTTAAACCATAGCTCTTTTGTATGTTTTTCTTGCAAGGGCTCAACAGGAATTAGTTATGAATTTAAAACTTATTTAGTCCTTTCTTAGGCAACGATCCATTATTACCTTCATTACTTTCAGGGTTATCAGATTTGTAATGAATAGTTACAGGACGCCATTTGTAATGAATGGTAACAGGACACATTCTTAGTAATCTTCAAATCTTATATATAATTTTTGTCTCACCTAGCTATAATTGGTTTGAATAATTATGACGAGCTAGCATCAGTGGTCAATGTTTGTTGGCTGCAGCATCGGATGGATATGTTTTCTTGCATGCTGTGAGGTTAAGTTTGTGGGAATGCAGTAATCATTGAAGCTTATAATTTGTTTCACCTAGCGATAATTGGTTTCAATTATTATGGCGAGGTAGCATCGGTGGTAAATGTTTGTTGGCTGCAGCATCGGATGGATAAATATGTTTTGTGGTATGTTGTGAGGTTAAGTTTGTGGGGATGTAAGAAAAGCATAGTTCATAGTTTCCGGGTCTTGACCAAGTAGATTCCAGTCTTAGATTCAAAGAGAGGGAGGGAGACATATTGGCCGGTAATTGTGAAGCCCCAATTCTTAACACTCTGCCCTCCCTCTCTCTTTATCCAAGAGATGGAAGGGGTAGAGTTTTTTTTTTCTCATAAGTCGTGTCCAACCAAGTGGAGATTATCCAATTAACACGAGGTCTATTGTTAGATTTTTTTTTTGCTTCCACAGTAACAGCAGCAAGATTATCCATTTAACAACAGAGAAACATGAAACATATTTGTGTAAGATGATCTTACAATATTATTATTAGCCAAAGTCTAAGTATTTCATATCCGCAGTTGTTTGGTACCGATATTGGCGCTGGCATGTTCTAAATAATTTCATGCAATACTCTTGCAATATGGATGTTTTTGAAAGACTAATGTATATCCACCATCTGATACTTAAGAGAATATGTTTATTATTGAAGTTCAATGGATACTTTTCTCAATATTTGGTCTCTTGCAATGGAGGGGATATATTTGGGGGAGAGCTGCATATTACTGATCTTGGAACGGTATATCCGCTACTTAATCTGATTTTGAAGGTATGTTGCAAATGCTTTCTTACAGTAGTGATGTGTGTCCTCCTATTTATCCCTTATGCATGTTAAAAAAAACTCGACCTGCGGGGGGTAAGACAGCCCTGGGCATTGCTTTTTAAGAAGACCTTCTCACGCAGGTCAAGAAAACCCCCGAACCCCTGCCCCACCCATACACAGCGGCACCGTAGCCCATGTGAGACGACCAACGACCTGGGCCGGGTCTTAGACCTGTGCTTTGGATGTGGGACAGACAAAGGGATTTTTTTTAAATTTTTTCCACAAATTGTGCAGTATCCAGGATTGAACCCAGCCAGTGTCCTTTGCCTGTTGCACCGTGAGTCCCTTTGCTATCCCTTATGCATGCTACTATGCGTTATATCAACCATAGCTCTTTGTATGTTTTTCTTTCCAGGATTTGATATGATTCACTTATGAATAAAAAACTCTTATTGTATATACTTGATCCTCATCAATGGAAAACATTTTTGTTTCTGCAGCTTACTCTCAGGTTTCTTAACTTTGTAGTAAGTAGTAACAGGACACTGGCAAAATCTGGCTATTGGTACAAAATGGCTAACTGTTCATTATAAGGATCAGAGCTTATAAAATTGTTTCACAACTTTTAGAACTAGTTTCACAAAATCACAACTATTTGCGTCACTTGTTGCACAAAACCACAAATTTTGGTCCTAGGCCCTACTTGTCATCCTCTATTTGCCCTATGCACTTTTGTGTGGCTGACATGTGGGACCAAAACTGAAGGTTGCGGTTTTGTACAAGTGGCACAAATAGTTGTGGTTTTGTGAAACTGGTTGCAAAAGTTGTGGTTTTGTGCAACATGGGATCAAATAGTTGTGGTTTTGTGAAATTAACTCGAATAATTATGATGAGGTAGCACATGAAAGATACAGTGGGGCCTATAGCACATGATGGTTGTTTGTTGTCTATAGCACATGAAAGATACAGTATGTCTATGGGGATGTAAGAATAGCATGTTCTAGGTTGATATGTGGCCAAATAGGTTTTAATCCATTAATATTTCTGAACCTATTCCCCTCAAATTTTTTCCCCTAACAATTTTTTTCTCTTCTAAGCCTTCCTCAGGTCTATGCAACGAACTGACCCTAAACTGAATAAGTAGTTTGTAACCTTTTGTGTACCGTGGTTATTCCTGTTTTGGCATGTCATATTTATGGTTGTAAGACTTTCCTGTATGATTTTTTTGGCCGTCATATTAGGTTGCTTGGCCTTGATCTAGCTGTGCATTCCCGCAGTTGTGATCCTTCATCTACTTTGGTCCTTCCTAATCCTTCTCCCCTTGCTTGCGATGCACCCTCAAATTGGTGCCGCCGTGGGATTTAGGATTCACCAACACCATTGCTATTCTTTCCCACAACCTGTACAGTAAGTTTCTGCTCCGCGAAGATTGTGCCCACCTGATTGTCAGGTCCTCCAACCCTCCGTCGTCCTGCTTGCTACTGTGTGCGCTGTGACACTGCAGTTCTGTGAAATAATTCAAATCTTATTGTTTCATAGAATACTTTGTTTCTTTGTAGTTAAGGACGCCAGGTGGGTGACATTTTTGTTCCTTTTTGAGCCTGGGCAGGTGTTTGATATAGTTTACCACAACAAAATGCATGGACTTATATAAGAGATTATATGTGTCAAGATATTTCAGACTGATTGTGCATGTGCAATTTTAACAGACATTTTTTGTTACCGGTTCCATCATCTGATAATTCACCTGATGTTTCTATGTCATATTGCAGCGCCCTATCAAGTAATTCAAGTTCAAATTCAAGGCCATGGTAACCTCAATAACTGTTCTTCTGACAAACTACAAAGACAAGGTATTTTGGGGTTTTCAGAGCCATGGACCATCAGTGCAATTAATAAAAAACCTTCACCTTTTTTTAACAGTATAAGAAAACATAGGAGTTTTCTAATGCCGTGAAATAATTCTAATGCAGAATGGAAGCTAATAGCTATACGAAGAAGTTCCTGTCAGGGTTCTTTCATGCATATCCACCAGATGCCCAATAAAAGAAAACCTCGATGCTAGGTAAAGATTTTTGAGCCAGGGATGTTGAGAATTACAACTTCGCCTTTCTCTTTTTTTGTGTGTGTGTGTTTCCTTTCTCCAGGATATCAATGTTAGATTCTAAATGGTGTGGTCCATTATCTGAATGTTGTGTTCCTAGCTTTCTGATTTCTCTCCTTTATTACAAAGTTATTGCCCTGGAAGCCATGCAAACACTACGTACTTACACAAATTATCTGGTGATTATATAGAAAAGTAATGTACTTCTCAACAAAGTTCCATCCTTCTGCAATATAACTTCTAGCAGATTATTCTGTCCTTAGCTGTTTAATAATTTGTCTTAGAAATAAGGAGCAACAAAGTAATAGCATTCTCTTGACCAGATTTTTGCGCAGATGCTCCTATGGGGCACTCTTCAAGTTCATAAAAGCACAAACTGTTCTGTATTTGAAATATCACTGCACAATTGCAATCTTTTTTAACAGGACGAAATTCTTCCTCTTGACAACCAAGTAAATATCATTGGCTCAATTGGCAAGCAGATCATTCCATGAAGTAAATGTTTTCAGATTCTCCTTATCTCTCTTTTCATTGTTGTTTTCAGATTCATTTTGCTTGACATAATGAATCAACCAATAGTATAGTTTTTGTATACCACCTCCGTACTATTCATTGACTGTTCCTAGTATAGTTTTCTCCATCACAGTGGCCGTCCGATCCTGCTCGCTGGAGAGTCATCCGAAGCAGGAATCGTCAGTTCTCTGGAGAGATCAAGCAGTCTCTCACATCCCCCTCTGTGTGTTGGTCCGCGTGACGCCACTGCTCGCTGGCGCCCAAACCACCCTCCCGGCCTCTGCATGACGGCTCCACACTCCTGGCCCCTGACCAAACCGCGCTCCCATCCAAGCTTGACGCCGTCTACGTGCTCCGTCCTGGTTGCGGGCTACTTCCTGTCCATGGCACTCCTCCTGTGACGCTCCCTGGAGCTCTTCAATTTGCCCCACCTCGCCTCCTTTGCATCCCTCTGCCCAGCCTACACACCACTAACCGAGCTCCGCCACCACCCGACTCACCCCTTGACACTCCTGATCGCTGCATCGCAGCTCCAACAACTCCTCTCCCTTCGCGGCTTCGTGTGATTTTCGTCAGGAGATAGGGCGCAGAACATGTTCTACCCAAGATCGGCTCGCAGGACGGTGGACCAAGACATAAATGTTCGGGCTGTTCGGCAGGCTGCGGCTGCAGAAAAATAACTCCGAACATTGTAACTGCTGCAAAGAAGCTGTTGCAAAGCACCAGACGAACAGGCTGGTTTATAGATTATCTTTTTCCCTTCCTAAATCTTTAGTTACTTCTGTAACTATTTCAGTTGCAGTGAGATCAAGATGATAAAGGAGGGGCATTTGTGATGGCTCCTGGAAATTTCAGTAGCACAGGGTTTCGATTGAGTCATCTTTAATTGATGTTATAGAAGATATGTGCTCATTTAAATACCAAAATTCTCTTGGTTCTATTAAACATACTGGATCATTTTCCTGAAGAGCGCCCCCCCCCCCCCCCCCCCCCCCCTCTATGATTTGTGATTACTTGCTGTTAGAGTACTTAGCACTAATGTTTAGTACTTAGCAAAGAAGATTAGACACTAAAAATAGCTCTATGTAGACACTATTTGCGTTGGTATTAGTACAATCAGTGAGAAAGTTCAGAAATAGGGTTACATGTATTAGGTGTCTTCCATTCATTCGCTACATTCCATTAATTATTTATATTAACCAATCTTATAGGAAATGATGAAACTGGAATTATTATAGGCATTTTTTTGTTCCTTTTCCCTCTCATAGTTAAATATTTTCTTCATAAGATATTGCAAACACCACATGAAGCTAGAGAAAAACCGGTGAGCGGAGCCCACCGACCAAGCTGTTCGGTGTGCAGGGTGTGCTGCCGGGCCAGTAGCCCCACCTTGACCGCAGGTGAGCTCTGCCATCTCCACTTTCTCTTTACCCACCCTTAGCAGGGGGAGGTTCGATATTACTGCTACCTTTGAGCTGTAATTTCAGAATGGAAGTCTTTGAAGGTTATTAGTACCCGAGAGGCATTGACAATGGCCAGTTCATTATTTCAACTTGACGAACCAAATGTTTTGTTTTGCGGCAATTGTGATCTTTGCAACTACAGACTGAGGTTTGATGTTTTGGTTGACTTTTCAGTCTTTGACGCCAGAGTACGCCAATTCACACACCAAAAAGCAAACTTAAATATTATAGCTTTCTGAATGTTCCAATCGTAAATTGTCTGTAGTACAAACAATTGCCCCTAATAATTTTGTGTGCGCTTCTCCCTTTTTCTATTCTAGTTCAGTCTTTCTTTATTTTCTTCTTGACCATAACTACTGCATTTACCTGATAAATTGCAGTATTTTTGTTTTATAATAAATGGTTGGATTCAGCATGAAGTGACTAAGTTTCATTTGTTAGGTAAGCTTCTCCACTGCTTTGACATTTTTAACAGTCTAGCACATCTTTTGGATTTGGCTTGTATATTTATGTTACCATCCCGGACCATATAGCCACTTGCAATTTCAGACTAACTACTGGCAGCCTCGCTTACAGTTCGTACATGTTAGTCAGTGTGCTGGACTGCAAATACCTATTGCTGGCTGCTAGCCGCTTAAAGGAATACCTGAATATACAAAAAGGTAAAAGTGAATGCCAAGAAACCCATTGCTTCTACCAATTAGATACAGTTGACTAAATAATGTGAAAGGGCAGTGTTTGTTGTTTACATGCCTTCGTTTTTTTTCTTTTCAAACACACAGGAGAGCTACACATATCTGTATTAGGAAGAATAAATAGAGTAAAATAACCACACACCACACCCCATTTGTTTACATGGTTTAGGTCTCTATAATTGTAGGAATATTATATAACAATCAAGATGTTTGGAACAATTTATTTTGTCTTTCATGAGGTGTTTGTTGAACCGCATGTTTGGCGGCGGCAATGCACAGGATCTCTGCTTGTGAATGGATAAATCTGGTACCCATTCATAGCCTCTGATTTTTAAATGTTACATTCAATTATTTGATTGGTTTGTGCAGTACAGCATATATTCTTTTAAAAATAAAAACGATTCACTGATATAGTTTCCTATCATTTTCAGAATTTGTATAACAGGTATGGTACAAGATGTATATATTCAAGCATGTAGATTTTAATGCAACATGCTTCATCTTGTTGAGGCAACAATGCAACTGGAGTTGCTAAATTCAGGAACCAATCAGGTGAGTGATATACATAAATCTGCCATGTAGCTGCAACAAAGTCTTAATAATTCTGAACCATGTCTGTTCTCTGACCTCTGCTGCTTCACCCCCTGTCGCCATTGGACCCTTGAACCGCTACTCCGCCTTCCCGTGACAGTTGGTCTCTCTTCGGCTAGTTAAAAGAATATCCAAACAGCCTGATGTTGCTTGCTGCGGTATTCAGAGTATATTTTGATTATTTTCTTTTGCAATATTTATGCAGTACACATGGCAATTACCATTGATGTTTCAGCTATTTTATACTATGCATTTCATTTAGTGCTGCCACAGCATTAAAGATGATATAATTCAGTTTCCTAAACAATTGTACAATTTATTTACCCTTCAATTCAATGATTTGATAAGCATTGACAAATATTTAGTGCAAAATTCCAGGAATTAAGGCAGATTGTCTAATGCAATATATCAGCTATCGTAACTTTATCACTGGCCGGGAAAGAAATTATGTTGCAATAACTTGCTTCATCTCTTTTCTGCATCTTTTTTTTCTGTTTGTCTTTAGTATTGTTTCTCTGATTAATAGTGCTTTTTGTCGATAGAATTTTGTATGTCCATGATTGCGAAGCAGCTGCCAGAGGCTTGAGCATCAGGCACTACCAGAGCGATTTAGGTAGTGAAGATGGTAAACTGGCGCTGAGGGCTCAGCTTCTCAGTTGACAGTCGTGTTGCGATATATTTCAGTTGACATGGGCCTCCCACATGAAAACCGAATCACATTTTGCTGCTGCATGAACAATTCGACGTCGCTTGATTGGCATCTAACTTCAAGGATGCCGCCACAGTTGACTGAGTGATGCACCGTTTTTTGAGAAAATTACAGTAGTTGTAGCCTCTACTGTGCTAACTATATATTTAAAAGGGACGTCCAAAGTACAAGAGAAACCTACATACCTACCCTATGAAAGGAACTTTACATGTGGCTAACAAGCCAATCTGTAATTTCTTGTCTTGAGCGTAATATTTGCTCTATACAAGTGAATGTTAAATGTTTCTATAAAGCGGTATTTCCATGTGTTGAAAGAGACATGAAGCTCTTCCTATTTCTTTGCTTTCAGATCTCCCAGTATGCTATTGCAAAAATTTGCATGAAGAACAGAAGAACTGGTGCTGAGATTCAGATGCAGCCTTTTCGATGGTGTTGATGAAATTCAGTGAATGATCCCAAGAAATACCTAAGAGCTCCCAACAGGCTGCACTATAGGGTCTTGGAATAATAGATGATATGTGGTTTCCTCTACTCCCATGCTGCACATGAAGATTTTCTTCTCTTGAGTAGAGGTTTCTAGAGTTTAGTCTGTCGATGAAGCTTAGCCAAATGAAGATTTTGACTTTGACCTTTGCTTTCCAAATCCATTTGAACTGAGATGTGATGGATCATAATGTCACTGAATAGAATATTGATGATGAATATACTGTGTTGCCCAGAAAATGTCCATGTGTCTTTATTTCCCTCAACTAGCTGCACTGTGGATAATCTGTCTTTCAGAATAGATAATTCGTGCATCGCCTCATTTGATAGCGGCAGGTGGAAATGTCTACTCCCTCCGGACTTTTTATTGACGTTCAGACAGGATTCCTAGTTCATTTTTGAACTAATTGCTTTGTCCTAACGTCAACAAAAAGCAATCGGAGGGAGTATGTGATGAGGGTTCTGACATGTATGAGCTGAGTGAGATATTTTGGTTTCTAGCAAATGAGAATAGTCGGCAGTTCAGCTCTTAGGTAATTGTTGTCCCAGACATCATTCCACATCAAAAAGGTAGATCCATCCCCGCGAATTGGGGTTGCTACTACTCTGAAAGGATCATTGTATCTGAAAATGTCTTTCCCCCAGAAGGGTCCCCATTTTTTTCATTCCATGAGGTACCACTCCATGGGTTTTCCATATCATCTTGATCCAAGGGATATCAACTTCGTTATAGAATTTTGTCAACTGTTTCATTAGGGATATCAACTTCGTTATAAGATTTTTAATACCCAGCCTACCATTCTTTTTTGGGGTATAACATCTCTTCTATGCTATCAGTGATGCGCAGTTACTGTGGATGATCTGCTCGTTGATGACAACCTTGGCGCCTACCATGTCATCCTGACATCGTATTCCTTCAATCGCGAGTGTGATGTCCCATAAGTGTATTGCTAGGATTTCTTTTTACATGTACATATTGGTATTTAGCATGGTATAGAATCATCACTCGTCACTGAAATGACCCCATGGCTTTGCGACAATTTTGGATTGGTCCTAGTGATGCGATGTTCAACTGGTGTCACAGACACACCCTAGGAAAAGTATAAAAATGTTGGTACATAATGACATTTCTGTGTGCTGTCACGCGAAATGATGTCACAATGACAACTTAGCATCAATATATAGTTGAGGCTACGATTCCTCACACCTGTGCAGTGGCTTTGCATATGAGGTGCGCCCGCCCTTTGCCACTTTAATGTTCACTGTAATCCTGTCCGTGTTCAACTTTTGCTCGTGTCTTTGCCCCAACTTTTGCTCTTAGGCGAACTTAAAAGGGTCATAAGGAATCCCAAGGGTGAACCAACTGGCCTGCATGTCACTGTGGTCTTGCGGACCACCCCTCAATCTCATCGGAGTGGGCACCTCTGATGATACATGATACCATTACTTGCAACTATTTTCCATCAATAGCCATGTTCGGCTCCGCCTCCACCATCTCCTCCACTTCTACTTCTGCCACTACCATCATATCCGTCGCCGCCTCCTTTGTCTCGACCAACTCATTGGCCATCTCCTCCTCTTCCGCTAGAAATGACAATATGGGAATGGTGTGTCCCATATACTATTTTTATTGTGAGCTCCTGGGAACAATTCAAATGACCTGATCAATGGAAAAAGCATGAAATCTTACTATTATTCGGGAATGCCACTCGGAGCCAAATTGAAATAATAAGTAAAGCATAGCACATACCGGATTCAGGACATGATAAAGAGTGTTGGGTAGTCTATTTTTGGTCTTATCGATGTTAACTTATTCATGTCTGTAGAAATTGTAGAAATTGCATAACATGTGCATTGATTTGGGACATTAAGAAGATTATTTGTGATTTCGCCATGTAAGACGATCCCCATGTTTTGTGTGCATATGCGAACATTAAAAACAGTTGTAGATAAGCGTTTACTGTTTTTTTGACCGAAATGATAAACATTTACTTTAACCTTATCTGTATATTTATTGGCAATGAGATGTCAAATTTTAGGCAAGAGAATCTTGCTTTGACTCTCATAGTAGTAACGTGAGTTGATTCTTATGCATAGAGGTTGACAGTGTTCTGTGAACATTAGGTTCCCCTTCCGTGTGAAAATCAGGGCTAAGAGAAGATTTCAAAGGAACCCCACAGCAAACTGGAAAACAGAGTCTGCATGCTTTCATATGGCTTGTGCTGTGAAAACAGGTTGGAAAACAGAGTGGAACAGCTCACGTGTCTATCAACCCTGCTTACATGCTTTCATATGACACCTAAATATATCTCAGTAGTTTGCATTCACCTATTAGCTAGCCGCGGGACCTTTCTAGTGCAGAGTTTCCACCGGAAAACATAAAATACTTCTAGTACATGAGGCAAATCGATATGCCATCGTTATTTAATTAGCATACTGTAAACTAGTGATGCTGAATTTACAAGCCTGCGCACGCTCAACAGTCTCAACTGCTCCGTGATGTCTAAGATGACTTGTCATTAAACCTCGCTCGTAGCTGCTTCTCCAGCTGCGCATTCCTTGCCATCTCCTCCTCAACCTCGGAGGTCAGCTCCTTCACCCTGTGCTCTAGCTGACGTACGTATCCAAGCAGCATCTCTTCCCTCTCCTCTCTTGCTGGCGCCCTTCCACAGCCGTTGCGGTTGACATCGCCGCCTTCCAGTACATGCATGACCATTCCTCGCTGCATATCCAGGCTCTCCAAGATGGTCATCAGTTGCGGAATCACAATTTCCTTAAATCCTTTTCCGTCCCCTTGCCGTGTCTGGCTATCTTCTTGATCGTCTCCGGTGGACTTGCTGTCTCTCTCGCCAAGGTCCTCTTCGTCGAATGGAAGACACCTCTGCACAGACCCCTCTGTTGGATCAAGCTCCAAGTTCTCCTCGTTGAAGTTCCAGCCGCTAATCCGCCGGTTCTTGGCGGTTTTGGCGTGGCGGCATGGGGAGACGCAACGTGCACCCCCGGCACAGCCGCAGAGGTTACTAGTATCCTTGGACCTCTCCTCGATGCTGGGGACGGCGACGAGGACGTTGCGGACAAGGTAGTCGTTGGAGCGACAGCCCTTGAAGAAAGGATGCCGGAGAAGCTTCTCCGCCGATGGCCTCTTGGCCGGCTCTTGGCACAGGCAGGAGGACACCATGTCCTTGAATGCTTTGGAGAACTTCTTCTTCTTGGAGGAGGTCCCATGGACGTGGACGGCGGCAAGTGAGAGAGCGGCGGCCGGCCGTGCGCAAGCTCGAGCGCCGTGATGCCAAACTACCAGATGTTCGCCTTCATGCCGTAGCCGACGTGCGAGTGAATGACCTCCGGCGCCATCCAGTACGGCGTCCCGGCCAAGTCGTTGAAGTAACTGACAACTGCCGACGACGGCGCATGGATGGGCCCCGAAAAGGAGGCCGCCGTCGACTGCGTGGTCTCGTAGATGGACGCGGAGACGCCAAAGTCTGCGAGCTTGACGGCGCCGTCGGAGTCCACCAGGATGTTGCCCGCCTTTATGTCGCGGTGGATGTGGCCCTGCTCGTGGAGGTAGCAAAGCGCGTGGAGCGTGTCCTTGAGCACGACGGCGATGCACGG